>JBAIAA010000918.1:600000-842244 GCA_037893245.1 Crossaster papposus | reverse complement strand
TGATGAGTTATTGGGTTGGTAACGATAAGTTATTGTGCTGGTAATGGTGAGTTTCTGTCTAACAAGCCATTACCGGCTAGTAATGTCGTGCAGGACACATTAGGAATACTAGTCACGCCTGGATTTGACCATGTAATATTACCATGGAGCTATACAATATTACCATCTCCAGATCCAACGCTGAGCACTTTCAATTCCGTATCATTGGGTATCTCGATGAACACGTCAGTCAGCAGGTGTACATGTCCACAGAACCATTCGACAAAGATCTCATCTCTATTGTTTAATCGACTGAATATGGTGAATACTTTCTGGTAGCTGTCTCCCGATAGTGTTGGCACAGAAACCGTAGACATTTCTGCTGTTGTTGTAGGTTAGGTTGGCACTACCAGTATAGCACGTGCCCTTTGTGCAATCACATATGTGATATGTTGATAGAGAACGAACGGAAAGAAATTATTCAAACGGAAGTATGTATAAAGGGGGCACTACACTATAATCGGAATGGGATTTTCTGCGCCAGCGAGCTCAGTGGGGTGGGGGGGGGGGGGGGGGGGGGGGTTAGGTTACAATAGTGTTGAGTGAGTATAATGTATAGGGATAAGAGGGGGGTACCCCTCTGCCACATATCGTGCTGGGTATATGGTTTTAGGTCTTCCATCTAGTATAAGGGCAGACTTACACTTGAAAAATGGGTCCTATTTGAGGTGGAGGGATACATTTGTAAAATGGCTGCAAGCAGGTTTGGGAAGTACATGTATCACTTTTCGGGAGGTGAGTTTGTTCTGTTGTGAATATTACAAAAATGTAATTGGCTACCCCACCTAAAACTGAAAACAAATAGAAAGGTAAAGGATCACACAATAATTTAATATTTAAGTTAAAGTTAAACCATAAAATTCATTTCCTGGTATAAACCAATAAAACATTTATAAAAACATTCATTTACAGCATAATACGGTAAAACCACAAAGTTACCCACTTGTGACCTTTAAATAACAAAAAATACTATAAAGTACAGCGTAACACTCCAAAACAAATTGTGGCAACGTTCAAAACAGTGAAAACTCATGTGTGGCACACCAAATTTATTGTTATACGAGGAAGACAATGAAAAAAGGTAATTACAATGAATTAGTATAGGCGTCGATTAAACAGTTATGTCACTTTGAAATGTGCAACTTTCAAAACTGTTCTGTCGGGACCTTTTAGCAAAATACAACCATCCAGTCAGTTCGCAGCGTACATGTACTTGATACTGACATACACAATGATGTTTTATTTGCAGCGAAATGGCAGGCTCGGCCGTTCGAGAATTCACGGGGTTTTAACGAGAGTTCGGTAGTCCCCTTCGAAAAATGGATATAAAATTACTTAAGGAGGTTTCACGATAAAATTGAACAATAAGTGAAACTTCGAAAATGTCTGCGTTGATTGATGCCAATTTGTAATGATTACTTCCGACTTAAATGTAGTTGCTTCGGCCTCACTGCCGAAACAACTATTGTTGTATAGGCGAACTTTTATCTCCCGGTTTTAGTGATTTTCCCTATTCAATTTTAACAGGGTTGTTGTGACCACATACTTTGGCACTGAGCAAAGTTCCTCCATGGTTGGACTTGGGATAATGTTTCGACGAAATCTTTGACGATCGGCCAGAAAGGTGCGACGTTATGTAATAATAGGATCGTATTTTGTTCTCGTGTGCGTAAAATCACGTGACCCTTCCTTCCAGTCAAAACCGAAGTGCCTCATAATTTAAAAATGGAAAATGATGTAAACTTACTTTCAACGATGTTATTGTTAGTCTCTGGCTATTGTACTTCACAACAAAATGCCGGTTGTGTTATAGCGCCCTCTAGAGGCAGGAAAATGATGTAAACTTACTTTCAACGATGTTATTGTTAGTCTCTGGCTATTGTACTTCACACAAAAATGCCGGTTGTGTTATAGCGCCCTCTATAGGCAGGGTGACGAATGTTTAAATTGAATACTCAGTTGATGTGTGCGCCGAAGTTTGCTAAAATCACTTATATAATTTAAGTATATAATCCGCTTCATGCTAAGAACAAGTTGATGGGGAAAACAATTTTTGACGTCACCAGCCTGGAAGTTACAATGAAAAGACCTTCAAAAGTTGGTTGTGTATTTGAAAAATATAACATCACAAAGGGGAAGCCCTAAAGACTTATACATGTATCATACAAATATTAATTTAATATTGCTCAGTTTTCAAGACAAGAGAGGTACTAACCACAATAGAGAAACCAGGATTAACTCGATTCAAACTAAAATTACCCAAAACAAATTACCCAAAGGAACCCAAAACCAAAAACTTTAAACTGAAAAAATCAAAAAGCAACTAAACCAAACTTTAATCGAAACACCCACACATATTTGCACTCTTTTGCTAATTTAAGTGACTGGTCTAAATGTGGTCTTGCACAGAGGATATTGATAGTTAATGTATATGCCTTGTGCGCATTGACCTTCCAGAAGCAGAACCCCTTTGTAATAAGATGGTATATAGTAATATAATGGTAATAAGATTATCTAAATAAAAAATGGCTAACTTTTACACATACACTTTATTTACGGTGTTACCATTCCAATGTGAGTGCGTTCCAATTAGGTGTGTTATTTTTTAATATGGTTTAAAACATTAGTGTTTCATTAGTCGCACATTTTTACATTATTCATTAGAACAGACTAGTATTAATTTGTAATTAACTGTATTTTATTACTTATATTTCTTTTTGCAAGTTAAAAAAAAAATTGTATCAAAAGAAGATTTGTATGTTTATAGTTCAAAGCTCATCGTTCGCGACGTATGACAACCAACGCAGCGCTTTGATCCATCATAGCGTCGCCAGCCGGTCCCCTCTCCGAGCACTCGCTCTCTAAGAACCTCAACACGTCGTCTCGCAAATCGGGCGCGGCACGCCGCACGAAATCCTCCCTGTACGTCATGAAATCCAACAGAGCTCGCCCGTCTTCTGACATTTCGTCTGCCGGTTGTAAACACGCCGAGACGTCCAGGTACGTTTTTATAGTGTGAATCTGGGAGACTGGAATAGTCAGGTTTTTACAGACGTCCTGGACTTCGAGGCCTGAGCCGTATCCCAGTGTGGCGCTGTCCAACTTTGTCCGTAGATATCGTATCAGCTTTCCCCAACCACTTTCCTCTGAAATGGAATGAAAACAGAGATACTTACACAGTGTATATTGCGCATATTACCCCCAATGTACAGTGCGCATGCATACATGCAAGTCCCGCCCATAGAATAACAAGCACGAATTCGTGCATGCAGAAGCCGCGTCGTTGTGATGTGTGGTCTAGTTCGATTGCATTGGAAGCTGATACGACATCAGTCTTAAAACTCTCTCGTCTGCAAATCGGTCGACGGCTTCCGCTAAACTAACTACTTCCTAATTCTACATCCCCTCCACACAGTTTCTAAACAATGACCATCAGCTATGGGAAAGGCAGTTGCAGTGACCACATTATTGCCTCACGACAGCCAGAAAGTACCCGTTCCCCAGCGTATGAGCCATCCACAAGCAAAGCAGCTGAACATGCAAACACGGCCGAGGAGTCGTAACAAGCGAGCCAGATTGACAAGTCCAGTAGTAATGTTCACGGGACATGGCCAATAAGTTCACTGTCGAGGAACAATGTGGCAAGACAATTTATATTAACCTGGCAGACATGATCAATGGACTAATCAGAGACGCTGTCTCTGAAGAAAAAATCAATGAATTGATCAACAAATTCGACAGACCTTATTTATAGAACTGTTCAGGACTTGCAAATGTCCGAGTGAACCAACTCGCTTGGGACATTATTCGCCCAGAAACCAGATCACTGGACTCCGACTGTTCCAGTCGATTCAGACCTCACTTGTAAAAGGGGCAGCCGCAGTTACGTTTCTTGTAGGTGAACTGTCCCAGTTATTAGTGAGTGGTTCGGGAACTGTTGACCTTCAACAGATACTTGATCTTGGTACTGACGCCTTAGCGCTGCTAGGCAATACCAATCGTCTATTAAATTTTAGAAGACGAGATTTGCATGAAAAATGATCTCAAGCAAGACTATATTCATCTATGTTCCACAACAGTGCCATTCACAGATAATTTGTTTGGTGATGACGTCACCAAGAGGGCGAAGGCCATCCAAGAGGTGAATAAAGCAGACCACAATATTGGAACATGGGAGCACAGAGGGGCAAGCCGTGCTCGAGCAAGGGGTCGAGGAATACGGTTCAAAGGACGGAGCAGAGGCCAATTCCGTTGACAGTACGTTTTCTGCAGACGATGCAAAAAACGCATACAGAAAATTGAAGCCCTAGTCAGCTCAAGCACAGCACTCCAAATAAGCACTGTAAGTACATGTGGCTCAGAACATACCTATAGTGACGTAGTCACTTTTGAAGCAGGTAGATTGAAACGTTTCGAGCTTGAATGGCGAAATATAACATTCTGATGAAAGAATAATAGATATGGCCATTGCATGCACACATTGAATTTGTCGGAGACAAACCACCCTCGCAGTATAACCTGCCTGAAATTACTATTTGTAGTAATACCGAGCAAGCAGCCATAGAATCAGAAATTGATAATCTACTCACTAAAAAGGTGATTAAACAAATCACAACATTGCAATGGGGAATTTGTGTCCCCTATTTTTGTACATGCCAAAAAGGACGGTACATTTAGAATGATCCTTAACCTGAAACGAATACTTTTGATACAGCCATTCAGCTTGTCACGGCTGGTTGTTACTTGGATCAAGACGATTCTTTGACAACAAAGAATGACAGTTGGACCCTTCTGTGTTGAAATTGATAACAAATCTTAGGGGCTCTCCAGAGAATTGATTTGTTTGCCTTCATACTTTTAATAAATAAGTCGCAAAGTTTGTTTCCTGGCAACCAGACCCAGATGCTTTGCACGTTGATGCATTTACTATCAACTGGCACTCGTATTATTTCTATGCTTTTCCTCCATTCTATGTGCTGGGAAGAGCCATACAGAAAATCGGCATGGACAAGGCAACATGCATTCTTGTGGTTCCTAGGTGGACAACACAACCCTGGTTTGCTCAGATGCTCCACATGCTGATCAAAGAGCCAATCTTGATGCCAAAGAAAGGCTCACTGTTACGCCTGCCAGCCTCAACAACATCCTCTCAGAAAGAAGTTGAGATTGATGGCCTGCCTTGAGTCAGGAAATCCCTTGAAGAGCGAAATGTTTCGCCAGCGGCAACCACCATCATCATGGCGGAACGACACAAAGAAACAATATAGAACTTACACAAGAAAGTGGACCCAGTTTTGTCGTAAAGTCAAGGCAGATATTATGTGCCTAAATATAACCCAGGTGTTGGATTTCCTAACTGAATTATTTCACTCTGGAATCGGATATAGTGCCCTTAACACCGCCAGATCAGCACTTTCGGCAATATGTTCAGCAGACAATAAAAAAAACTGTTGGTGCCCATCCGCTGGTGGTGAGATTCATGAAGAAGTTTTCAACCTAAGACCTACACGGTCAAGGTACAGCTACATCTGGGATGTCAACAAAGTTCTGGACTTCTTAAAGACTTGCTCACCAGTCCATGAACTAACATTGAAAACGCTCACACAGAAACTTGTTATGTTAATTGCGTTGGTGACAACTTCAAGAGGACAGTCTCTTAAATTACTTAATTTGAATAACTTAATCAATGGTAATGATTCCTTTGTTTTTACTTATAGTGAAGTGCTCAAGCAGAGCAGAGAGGCTATGTCAAATTGTCAATCCTACTGTGAGATTGGTAACATAATACACCAGGCAAGAAACTGTGTATGTGATGCATTGACTGATGGTATTTGTCGCGAACTAGTAGGATTCACGATCCCTCTGAAGGTCAATTGTTTTATTAAGTTATGTTAAACCACACAATGCAGTATCTAAAGCGACAATAAGCAGATGGCTTCGTGAAGTATTGGACAAGTCAGGTATTGACACTAGTCTGTTCAAGCCTCACAGTGTGAGGGCAGCAGCAACGCCCAAAGCTGAAGACAGTTGTTGTTCCCATTGACCATATCTTAAAAACAGCCGGCTGGTCTTCAGAGTGTCTATTGCTAGGTTTTATGACAGACCTTTAATTTACGATGATCAATTTGCTGATGGTGTCTTAGGCAAAGGTTCTTCATAATCAACCAGCACTGCACAAGGATTGTAATATATTTCTGCAGACCTCATGTAAGCATTGTATTGATGTCAGTTTAATATACCAGCAGTTCGGTGGAGAATTTCTGTCTCTCTCGTACAAATCTTTTGTTTTAAAATCTCATGTGGTCATGGAGTGTGACTTATCTGGAAGTTGAAGTTTGATGGTGATTCTATGTAGTCACCAGGACACGAAAGGGATCACATGCCCACCCAAAGATATATTTCAAGATGTACTCATTCGATAAGTTAACCCTAACCCTGCCAGATCCAGCACAGTGCATCTGTGGTGACTGCTCGACCTTGCTGGACTCTGCACACAAGTCAATGTGACAAAGTATGCAATCTGTTGTGTCTGACAGGGTTTCTAGCCAAAATACCCTGGAGGGTTAGGGAAAGACTGAAGCTACATGGTATGTGGTGCAATCTCATGTGATCCCTTTCGTGTCCTGATGACTACATAGAATCACCATCAAACTTCAACTTCCAGGTAAGTCTCGTTTAATAATACATGTAATAATAATTTGGGAGGCTAATCATCCTTACTCGCAGCTGGTGTGCTGAATTGCAAAGGACGCGGCTACAACGTGGTCGAGTCGCTGGCACGTAAAGGCGCCTACGGCAGCCGGCCACATCGGCTCATATATGACTACGGAGCACAGCCTGAGATCGAAAGTGTTTGATTTTTCAGGAGGGAGGAAAACCGGATGACCTGGAAAAAAAACCTCGTGGCACAGGAGAGAACCAACGCACAACTCTACTCACATATGGTCCGGGATGGGAATTGAACCCGGGCCACATTGGTGAGAGGCAAGCGCTTTACACACAAGCCACCCATGCCACCCTTAATTGGGAGATTATGCACCGATATAAACATTATTGTGACACATTTCAAGTAAATAACACGGCAAACACTGGATTTGGAGCCCCACTACACACAAATGTAAAAGCAGATGCACTCAGGGTCTAAAATTATTGGTGCATTAGTTAAAACTGGCGACATGCTTCCACAAATTACCTTCTGAAACCATAAGAAGTAAAATGCCGCCATCCTCAAGTCTTCCGTGTAGATTCTTCACAGCCATCTCCAGGTCCCCCAAGTAGTAGAGACTGCTAAAGCACGCTATGATGTGAAACTTGTCGCCAGATGCCTCGTGCGATTTTTCGTAATCCTGGAAAGTTTGACATCTCCAGTCAAACTGAATGCCCTGTAGATTTTGCGGGTTTTCGGCAACTAGATCCTGAAAGTGCTGGATATTGCGAGCTTCGGGCTCGACCATGGTTGCGCTAATCTTGGAATGTCCTACGTTGTCCCTGAGACAAGACCAGATCCTGCTTTCTACACGGCCTACACAATGTAATGGGAGAGAATCGTTTTAAAAATAGTATACGCATACAAAGAAGTTTTAACGTTTTTAGTGAACGTAAAACTGTACTCTATCTCTAATTCTGACTGGAAATGGAAAAATTACGTGTGCCAATCGACCGCACTATAGCCTTAGAATTTTACGGTATGCCCCCCCCCCACCCCCCCCCCCCCCCCCCCCACTCGCCGCCATTACCAACAATAATTAAATTGTACAAGTTATTTGAGATTGGCCATGGTATACCGGTGTCGGTATACCATGGTATTACCATCTCCAGATCCAACGCTGAGCACTTTCAATTCCGTATCATTGGGTATCTCGATGACCACGTCAGTCAGCAGGTGTACATGTCCACAAAACCACTCGACAGAGATCTCATCTCTATTGTTCAAGCGACTGTATATGTTTAGGACTTCATGGTATCTGTCTTTCGACAGTGTTGGCACGGGAACCGTAGGCCTATCCATTTCTGTTATTTTTTGTCGAGGTTAGTTTGGCACTTCCAGCATCAATACAGTGACAGCCTCGATACTTGTTGTCGTTTGTACACACATCAATACGCTCAACAGGACTATTGCTTTGAGCACAACGTAGTCTAGCCCTAGCTAGACCCCTTGTGTTATTTCGGCGCCCACCACGCGCGCAGATTCGTTAACGCTGTCTCTTTTTCAAATCCCGGCTTCGTGTGCGTTCTGGTCTCACGCATGCGTAGTTTACAAAATGCGGCTGGATCCATGTTCGCACTGGAGCCGACGTTTGACAAACGTACATGATTTTGGATTCCCCTGAGGGTCTAGCACTAGTTGGCAAGCAATTGTTAACTTTAACCTTAGTTTTCGACGATTCTCCTTCGCTTTTCCGAGGGATCCAATCAGCGACCGAGTTTGAGCCTCATCATGAATTATACACAAATACAGGATATGACTGGGTATGTGTACACAAGACAGTGTACATGTAGGCCGAGTTCGGGCGGTCTATTCTTGACACGCGTAACTTGTTCTTGCAAAACCCTGGTGGATAGGTGGTGTGTGTTCTTGTTCCGAGTGCAATGTTCACGGGTCGCGTTCCCGCCGTTCGAGCGTAAGAACGGAGTTCGCGTGTCAAGAACAGACCGCCCGAACTCGGCCTATATGTACATTGTACATGTACAGTGTATGTGATGGCGACTGTATGCACCAGGGGGGGGGGGGGGGGGGGCGGAGGGGGCCCTTCGAGACTGTGATTGCTAAACGCTGATGTACCGTCCATTCTCAAAATAGGGGGGAACAATTTTCTCACGCGAAAAATAAAGAGTTTTTGGCATCCAATCTTTACATCTTGTCTTTTGTAGTTGTAAAAGGTTGTTATTTACCTTAATTGTTATCATCCAATGACAAAAATTGTATTGAAAATGAAAAAAGCAGTCGAAAAAAATTAAGCGTTGACGTACCGTTGATGCGCGTGGAGATTGTGCACAAATACTCAAACGACTTTAACAAATACCTCCCCTATAAGGGCAATAATAATCGATAAATTGTGAAAAATCGTGCTTCGAACCCACTTTTTCCATGGATACGTTAAAAAAGGATGTAGCAGTGATATACTGAATTTTTAAAAAAATCTGCCTGTGAACCCCTTGCGTTTTATCGTGTTGTTTTCGAACGAAAATGGCAGAAAATGACATCTCCCCAAACAAATTCCGTGTAGATCGTGCCTGTGTGCCTGGCTTTGCGGACGTTGTTCCGAAATGTACCCTCTGGAGACATGAACACAATGTGTACAATGGAGACAAAACGTCTCCGGAGGTTACATTTCTATAGATGAATAGGTCTCCATTGGGAATTTCACGAATTAGATTTTTGGATTTAATTAAATTACTCAAAAACTAGGATTAGGATGTGGGTTAGGGTTAGTGTTTGGGTTAGGGTATAATACAGGGTTTATTGGGTCGAAATTTCAACCCAGGAAAAAAGTTATGGTTAAAACGGGAGCATTTTGAAAAATGCTCCCAAAATAATTTGAGCTCGCGGTGAAAGGTCATAGCTAGCTCGCAAGTACAAGTGTTTACGAACACCGCCATCGTTGACATCGGAGAAAGTTGAGTGATTTTTACGAAGGCTTGTAGGAATTACACATGAAGATTTGAACTGTCTTGCTCGATTGGTGAGGGTCGCAGTTATTTTCGCTCGTTTTGCTGGATATTTGCTTGAATGTTGAGAATGTTATGGTCAAAACTAGTTGTGTTTAGCTGCTTAGTTTTGAGTTTTCAACCGCGGCGTCTGGAGAAGGCCGTGTCGAACTCGGCCCTACATTGGCACGCATCTAATCCAGCTAAAAAACTTGCCTCGGTAAAACGCGGAACTCTGATAATGGAATGCCTTGCCGGCTGAATTTTGCCAAGAAAATAATTAGAGGAGTCCGAGGATATAAGACACTTGTCCCTGTTTAAATTACGATATTGCGATCATTTTGAAGGTTGGTTCTGCCATGTTCCCTTCCCACAGCGTTGGACCATGCTTGGACCATACAATGACTGAGGCGATAACGCGCAGACCAACATGCCTGGGTATAATGCCGATTATGCGGCGATAAGAAACTGACCAAACACGCTCTTGAAAAACGCTGAGTACCTGGCCGTACGTGCGAGCTCCGAGCAAAATGGGGCTGCCTGAAAAATGACGGATTTCCCATAACCTGTCGGCAAATTCACAAAAACATCGTGACCACGAAGAAAGGATTCTAAGGCCTTTCGCTGCTCGGGTCTAAAATCTTCGAGGGATAATATTTTCGCTGCAAAATTCAAACAACACGACAGATCTTCGGACGACAGACGACGCTGAATATCCGCCATTTTTTCTTAAATGTCTAACTGCATCAAATTTGATGACGTGGGAATTCAACCGCGTTGTGATTGGACACTCCACATCTTAGCCCCGCCTATACTTTACTGTATTCGCATACGAGGTCATGCGCTAGAAAAGTGGCGCAAAATATAGGAAAAACATAAGATTTCAAAAACCATTGATACCAAGGCGAAAAAGTAGCCTCAGTTGATTTGCATATAGTGGCCGTATGAGGTCGCTGTCGCGCTGTATCTTTGCACGCACGGGGCGCAAGCTAGCAGCATATGCGGGGCGCACGTGGCGTGTATCGTGTATTTCTGGACGGATAACGACGAACGCGCCTTGACCAAGGCTAGCATGGCCTCCGTGCTTCTGGGGCCAATTTCATAAAACATGTAAGCACAAACATTTGCTTAGCATCAAAATTTGTCAGGGGGGAGACAGAGTTACAAATGTTTATTGTTTGTGTCTGGTATACTGCTGGCATTTGCTTAGCATAAAAAGCACATGGAGTTTTGGCTGGTAACCTGTTTTTATTGAGAAAAGCTGTTTTTGTGCTAAGCGAATTTTTGTGCTTACAGGTTTTATGAAATTGTCCTCTGGGCCCAATTTCATAGAGCTGCTTAACGGTAAGCAAATTTTCGTGCTAACTTTAGCAGAAAAATTTGCTAACCTTAAGCACTATTTCACGGCGTTTTTGTGCTAACGTTTGCGCGCGCATGGAAATTCTACTGTTACGTCACTGATTTAAGCAAATTTTCCCGCTAGGTTAAGCGTGCCTTTTGCTGCGCTTACTGCTTACGGTCCCCATGAAATAGACGGAGGCTCGGTTAGCAGAAAATCGTGTGCTTAGCAGCGCTATGAAATTGGGCCCAGTTGCTCAGCGCTGGTTCATTATACGGTGCACAGACAAAAACGACAGCGTGCTTCGTCTTTGGCTTTGGCTTCGCCTCCGAATTCCGAATTACTGAGAAGCAAATAGAAATAGAAGAAAATTGAAATAGTCTAACTTTTGGGTTCACATCAATCGAGTGAATGTTTCTGAAGCACAACAGGCGTCAGAATGTGGCTGGAGATCTTGCAGTTGGGAGTCAAAAATCGCCCTAAGCCAAAGACGAAGACGAAGCAAGGGATTCGAAAAGGCCCCTAGTGTGGTGGATCGGTGGATCCCGTGTAACATGTTGCGTACACGTGTATGCTAAACGAACGCACCGACTAGTAAAAGTGTTAAAACTAAACTCTGTAGCGACCTTTATATTTTCACCTACAATTGTGCAGTTTTAATTGCATCATTATTTCATAATAGTTGTTCTTTTTTTAAATATAAATATTCAATAAATAATTTAATATTTTACACGTGTAAACTAAAATTGTAAATTATATAACAGTGAAAAAGGATTGTTGTCGTCATATCTAAATTTATGTTCATCATCATCATCTACTCGATCTAGAATACGCAACGGATCTGTCTGAGTGACAAGAATTTAACAATCTAAAATACCTAAAATATGCCGATTTTTTGTGGCTTACGTAACCGTTCTTTTGAGGTTTAGGTAGCAGTGTTGATGTAGTATTAGTAAGTACCGTCAATAACAATCCACTCGATATCGTTGGTGTATTTTTGTTTAGTTTCCTTTTCACTGACTGAGTTTTCTCAGAGCAAGAGGGAATTCCCCATCGCTTGGTCACGTAACAATAGCTAGCTGGTCAAGCCGACTAGCCCCACAAATGAAGCTGTAATAGCTCTCTTTTGTCTTTTGTCTTTATCTTGTCGCTATTACAGCCCATGTGTAGACCCATACACAGACTTGACCGAGGCCAAGGTTTGGAAAACAGCCCTGTCAGTGTCATTGTTGACAGAAGCCATGTGATTGGTCCGCACTAGACCGAGTTACTGGCCTCTAGTTATCGCTCTTTTAACATTTGGGCATTATCTTGTGCTACTAGAGGCCGAGCGAGACGAATATTGACGAATGATTATCTCTTAAATGTGGTTAAAAATGTCGCCAAAATCCACACAAATACTTAACAAAATACCTCTAAATCGTCTAAATAGCCTTCCATATGTGTCCAAGCCGGGTTTACCGAACTTCTAAGGTATTCACGATAAATTGTTGACCTGCAAATCGAGGAAATTCAAAGACAGTATTCGAGCGAGTACTGCACACTTGTTGTTCGCCATGATGTTGATAGAGCATTGTGGGAAGCCTGTGACGTCACTGCCAAAGTGCATGCTGACCGTACCACTATACGCCGGGGTGCTCTGCGATGTCACAGTATCAGCGGTGGACCTTGGCGCACTGGAACAAGGTCGCTTTCAGCGATGAGTCAAGGTTCTGTGTGGATCATCATGATGGGCGTGAGCGTGTCTGGAGAAGGACTGGCGAGCCATATGTCGATTGTTGCGTGCGGCAAACCGACAGGTGGGGTGGCCCAAGTGTGATGGTGTGGGCCACCATATCAGGCCGCCACTGGTGGTTGTGGATGTGAATTGTAACGCCCAGTGGTATGTGGATAACATCCTGCGACCTCATCTGTTGCTATTCCTCCTAGACTACCCAGAACTGAGAACCTTTCAGCATGACAATGCTCGTCCCCATGGTGCTTGCTTTACCACTGCATTTCTCTAAGGCGAGAACATCAACACCATGCAGTGGCCTTCGCTCTCCCCCGACCTGAATCCCATAGAGCACCTGTGGGATGAGCGTGGGATGAGCTTGGGAGACGCGTAGTTGGCAGGGCCAGGACACGGGCAGAGCTGCTTCAGACATTAAGAACTGAGTGGGACAGAATCCAGCAGCAATCCATCCAAAGACTGGTAGGCAGTATGCGCCGGCGATGCACTGCCTGTATCCAAATTAATGGTGGCCACACACGCTATTGAAAGGAGACTGACATTGCACCCTCTTCTGTTCTTCACTGTAGAACAAACTGATTAGATTGTGTATCTTGGTCATCAATAAAATGCCAATGTTTCAATTAGCAATTGTTGGTTTGTTTTATTTTGAACTGTTACAATTTCATGACATTTTAAACAAGTGGTAAGTTTCTTTTGCGTTTCAGTATATTTGGCACCAATCTGCCTGACCACCACTCATTCTCTACAGACCCTGTTTGCCATTCTCAGGAAAATTCCAGTCCCGAACAGATGGATCGTGTAAAAGTACCAGTTCTTTTGTTAATTACAGAAACAAAAAGGTTACATCTTAGAAAATGGCGGAGACAACACCGTTGGATAGCCCAACCATGCACCTGGATTCCATCTTGGATGAATCGATAATGACCACGTCAGGCTACGCTCAAGTCGTGTTCCACAGTGTGCAGGAGAGGTATCCCCCTGGTATGTACATCAGACAGGCGTTAACAAAATGTAAGGCGTTGTAGCAAAATAAGACAGAACTGAGGCAACTGGAGTGCCGTGGCCTCGTGGTCTGGAGCATTGAATTTGTGATCTGTAGATAAAGCTGCAGGTTGTGGGTTCGAGTCCAGCGTGTGCCCTTTGGGCAATGAAGGCACTTTGTCGCACATTGGTTTTCTCTACCCAGGAGTAAATGGATACCTGTTTAGGGCGGAGATGGTTGTTATTAGCTGCTTTGCTTGAAAAATGGCAGTATTGAGCTGTATACACCCCAGGGAGCTGAGATGGTATTTGGTATTATATAATTAATATAATTATTATCAAAATAAGGGTTTGCAGTTGTTTGGAAAGAGAAAATGTTCGTTAACAATACTGTTTGTTGCACTTTAATCGGATATTCTGTTGTCAAACAAGTTTTGTATGCGTTTATGGACATATGTCAAACGATAACAAAAAATAAGGAAACGACCCACAAAGGTTGAAATTTTGTATTCGTAAAAAGTTTGTATTTTTGTCTCAAAAGTAAATAAAAAACAACTATGCAAACACTATTTCTGTACGCAGTCCATACATACTTGTAGTACATCTACATCCAATTCCAATCAAAATTGGGTCATGGATGCAATATTGTTAAAGGTACTTAGGTCAAAGGTCATTTTGAGGTTAAGTTCTAAAATGGACAAATTATAAAACATGTCTCATTTGAAAAATTGAAGACCAATTGCAATCAAACGGTGGTCCATGCAATATCGAAACCTTTGTGATGGTCATGTCAAAGGTCAAGTAAAGAGGTTAAAAGTTGTTTAAGATCAAGTTGTAAAAGAGTTGTGTTAACCAGTTCGCGCCGGGATTATTTTAACAACGCCGAGCCGACGGGCGGGAAGCACACCCACGCATTTCCGTCCTTGCGCGCTGCTGACATACATTTCCGAACTTGAACTTGGCGTGTTTATGCGTCATCCGTTTTGAATTTTGGGAAATTTTTGCGTTTATATACGTCATCCGGCGCGAACTGGTTAACATTGTTTTCTTCTTGTTGACAGGTTCACACATTGAATGCAAGTACACCTTGACTGCAGCCATCCAGCCGACAAGCCGGGACTGGGTGGGTATCTTCAAAGTTGGCTGGAGTTCCACCAGACAGTACAAGGCGTTTGATTGGGCCCCTTACCCAAACGACTGGCAGGAGGGACGGGAGTATGAACAGACGGTCATGTTCAGTGGTGAGTTCAAACAGAAATGAGGATACGACTTTGTATCTTATAATACAATTTAAAATTCTACCTAGTCAGTTACACTTGTGATTTATTTGTGTATTATAAGGTAACAATTTGTATCCTCATTGAGTGATCCTTACAATGTCGCTTTCCGGTCCACACGGAATTCTGGTGTTTATGACTTCTGACTAGCGCCCTCGAACAAAGATACTGACAATTTGGGAGACCGCCAACATAGGGCAAGATAGCTCAGTTGGTAGAGCGCCGGTCCGGTATTCTGGAGGTCGCATGTTCAAGTCACGTCTTGCCGATTTATTTTGTTCACTTTGAAATTTAAGACAAATATTAAAATATTTAGTTTTAAATCTTACCACTATTGTACACCATCCAGCGTACTACCTCCCCAAAGAGGAAGACGGTGAGTTCTACCAGTTCTGTTTCATCGATTCGGCCGGCAAGATGCGTGGGGCCAGCACCCCTTTCCAGTTTCTGGAGCGTCCCTTAGATGAGTTTGTGGAGGTGGAGGACCATTCCATGGGACTCATGATGATACAGTCTAAGAGCACCGTCTTCGAAGAAAAGCTCAAGAAGATTGCCACGGTGAGATTCTCGAATAAAACAAAAAATCACGATCCCCTAAACAACAAAAACAGCATAAGAACCACTGCCCGACGCCGGTGGAAAACGAACGCTGTTTTTCTTGCTTTTCTTAGCATCCATGATTGCTGTATAAAATACAACCTCCCAAATCCACCCATTCGTGATCATTCAAGCAATTACCAATGGTGTATCCTACCTTTAAAAAAAAAGTAACCCTCCCCGGGGGTTTTGGGATGTGATGTGTTTCAAGTTGGAATAAAAAAAATGAAAAAAATGAAATGAAATTATTTAATGTATCTCCCCCTATCTCCCCCCGCCCCCTTCCTTCCAGGAGAAGGATGAGCTCCTTGAGGCACATGCCAAGATGCAGGCCTACATTGAAGAATTGGAGAGCACAGCAATAAGTCTTGAAGGCCATATCAGTGAGAAGGAGAAAGTGCTAGCTGGCGTCGACACAGAACACCAGGTGGGTGATCAAGGGGCTTTTGAATGCAGTGCTGCCACGGGATACTAAAACGTATCTTGGAAAGTTTAAAGGAAAAATTATTTCATCCTCTGTTTAACCCTGACCCTGCTGAATCCAACAGGATCCAACCAGTTGACATTTTCGTTGGAAACTGTGTGTAATTCTGTTGGGTTACTGGTAAATAACGCCAAGTTAAAATCTGTTGGATCCAAAAAAAAAAAAAAAAATGGATATATTTGTCGGCAACCGGACCGGAAATATCAGGGTGTGCTACCCACAGATGCCGGCCTGAACCGGTCTTGAGGTTCATTAAAAACAATCCCACGCCTGGGGCCGGTCAACGTCAAAATTATCCCGGCACAAACTGGTTAAGAACACAACAGTTACAGAGATCTACCGCGGGAAGAGGCAACACTCGCGACCCGCGGATCACTTGTCTGGATACTCTCTGTAGAAGAAACGTTAAAATTAATCAAAGTTGTTTTTTTGGTTTTTTTCTTAATCCTTTTTCTGACCCTTCACAGGAGCTTAAGGAGCAACACCAGAGCCTGCTCCGACAGAATACCATTTTGGAGGGCCGGCTGGAAGAGGTCCTGAATGCCCTGAGCAGCTTGGAACAAGACAAGGCTCGCTGCGAGAAGGTCCTAGAATCCACTAAGATCAAGCTGCAAGAGGCCCAGGGCCAAATGGCTAAGGCAGCCGCCGAGAAGGACCAGCTGGTCAAGGACCTGAGCCAGGTGCTGCATGAGAGGGACGAATTCAAGGTATGAGGGAGAAATGGCATGCTGTTGTGAGGTGTCATGAGGTCAGTTTCTAAAACACACATTCTCAAATTTGTATTCTTGCGGAATCATTGCTTTGTTTTCGTGTACAAAATGCTTAGAGGGCCGAAATTTAAATTGAGTTGAAATTTCGACCATATGTACACCTTGGAAATTCCAAATTTTTTTTAAAATAAAAAACATATGTCTATTTTGTGAAATCCTTGTGGAGCCCTTAAACCTGTAAAACTTGCCTTGTGGAGACCTTTACAATTTTTTGTTCCGTATTATACCAGGGTCTCCACAGGGTAGCAGTTTTGGGATTGTCCAGACTTGGGCCGAAAAAAGGTTTTCAATGGGCATATTGCGTTGTATGTTTACCAGTTGCGATAATAATGCGTTTGTAATAATTTTCATTCCAGTCCAGCACTAGCGTCATAGACTCCAACCTTGTAGTTACGTAGAACCCAAATACTACCCCAGAACTAGACTTTCAATGCATTTTTCAGTTCATGGTTTTTAATCATTTGCTTCGTGGTTTCATCAAATGACTTTCTGTCTTATGTTTATTCTATATTGTTCAAAATTCGTGACTTGAACTAAATATTTGACTCTATTTGACTTGGCTCGACTATACACTGTGAATCGACCAAATGACTCGACTCTACTCGGGTCACTTCTTTAACCAGTTTGTGTCGAATGCTGTGTATACACGCAGTTTTTCCAGGATTTGAAACGCATAACGGATAACACATCACGAACAGGGCCGTAAATATCTGTGAGCAACCGGCTTGCAACAAGCGAGGCCGGAAATATCAGGGTGTGCTTTCCTGAACCCGCCTCGGATCACGGTTCGCGAAAAAGAATCCCGCGCCTGTGCCCAGTCAATGTACAAATAATCCTGGCGCGAACTGGTTAAAATGACTCTACTCGAGTCACAACAAAATCAATAACCCTTTCTTTGATTCTGTGCTGTTTCCTTGTAACTCAGAGCCAGTTTGCATCCTCGGAGACCTCCAATAAGGACCTACGCGACGAGATCGCTAGCCTGCTCAAGAAGCTGTTGGCCACCAGCCAAGCCACTCAGGAGGTCAAACAGCAGGAGGTGCAGATCAGGGAGCAGAAACGAAAGGTGGAACAGCAGCTGCTGGTTGCCAAGACTGACCAGGTAGTGTCCTTCGCTTCATTTCCCCGCTCTGTTAACTGTAACCCTCCTAAATACAACATGTAAACCTCTGTAGGGCTTTTTTTCATTGCAGCATCAACTGCAGGCCCTAAACCGGCAATTCTGACACTAAACCAGGGCCGACTGGCATATGGGTTCACCAGTTACGGACCGGTGTGCCACTGGGACGTGACGCAAACAAACCTGCCAACTTTTACGATGTCGTATTTCGTACGGGAATTTGTTGAAAATACATCTGTACGTTTTTCCCAATAAAATATGAGTTTTGAAAACAAAATCTAGTTTAAAGCGACTGCGAGTGTAGATCATGCTAAAAATGACGTGGGCCGTTTACCATACTCCAGCTTCATCTCTAATTTGGCTTCGTTTATGCAGTTTGGCAATGGTGATGAAGCCAGAAGCGGGACGTAAGATGAGGTTTGGAAAACGGCCACGAGGCTCGACATCGCGATCTCGTATAAATGCAAACAGTTGAATTATAAATGTATAAATATGACATTAACACTAACCCTCAAGGGTATTTTGGCTAGAAACCCTGCCAAACGCATCAGATTGCATCGTTTGTCAAAGTGACCTGGCTGCATAGTGCAGCAAGATCCATTAGGTCAGAAATCTCAAGGTCAAACTGCTTCAGAGTCTGTGGACACAGAACACAGCAGGATCCATCTCTGTCATTGTTCAATGGGGATTAGTTCTCACAGTCTTTGTGGTTGTTTGTACGATGTTGTTGACAGCTAAATCCATCAAAGTGCAGTTTGAAAAGTCGATAAACATTTTCCAAAAAATATATATGTTGAAGAAGATTTACATAACTTGTAAAATAGGTCTGGCATCTCTGAAATTGCTTGATCAGTATAATAGTTTTGGGTATTGATGTAGTTAATAATTGTTTGACATGAATGTTACAGATTTACATCCGCAGCACCGAGCAGAAACTACAAACTCGAGAGGATCAGTTTGCGGCGTGTGAAACCAGTCGCAGGATGCTGTGCGAGGAAGTGGATACCATGAAGGCTTTCCAGCACAAACTCTCCAACGACCTACAGGTACATGTAGGAACCAAGTTAAGGGTGCACACTTGGCCAATTTGTTGAGCCCAACATTTCAGGTTTTTGTCTCGCCTGAACAAAGTTCAGAAAGAGAATATACAATATTTCTGTATGTAGTTCGTACGTAGTCTGTACGTAGTCCCCCCGTAGTCCATGTCCATAGGTCCGTCTGTCAGTCAATATTTGTGTCATTTAGGTTAATGTTTTGAAAACTGTGTCTCAGATGCTAAGTTGAAGTCCAATTCCAATCAAATTGGGTCACGAATGCAATATTGTAACCTTTCTATTGTGGTTGTCTCAAAGGTCATTTGAGGTCGGGTTGTACTTCAGATGTCTTGGTCACAGGAATAACCACATGATGTCCTATATTTATGGAGAATATTTTGAGAAAAGCTTCATCTATATGCACTTCAGCAAAAGACTGGCGCCGCATTAAGGCATAAAAAAAAAAAATGTTATGTTGGCGTAACGGGCCCCAAAAAATAGGGTAGGTAGGTAGGTAGGGATTGTTTTTTTTTGTTTTTTTTTCTTTTCTTTCTATTCTCTCCAAGCAATTGTTTAAGCCGGTAGTGATACACGATAGCGTGTCCAGGTTCAATATATACACAATTCACACACACAACAATGAGAAACGGTCAGAAATGGTTTCAAACGTATTTATAACTAGATTTATATAGATTTTAATCATTAAATTTCGTCCCTTGAAAAAAAAAATATCCAGGGTCGGCAGTATTTTTAGGGTCGGTCGGGTTACGCCAACATAACATATTTTTTTTTTATGCCTAAATGTGTGTGGCAAGTATTTGTGAGAAATAAAGTCCCAAACTAGCTTCGGAATAAGCCAGTTCAGTATCACGATGAAGTAGTCGAGGTCAAAGGTTATTTGGGATCAAATTGCTGATGAGATGTCGCGCCATGTTAAACCTAGTTCAAACTCGAAAAGTGAATGCGAACATGAATTTGTGACGTCACAACATGTTTTTGTCCTGCGAATTTGCAAAGGTTGAACGCAATTGAACTTAAATTTGTTCCGCATTTGCAAGTATGAACCGGCCTTTAGAAGAATTTTTTTCCTTTCTGAAACAGCGAGCGGAAACTGATAAGGATGCCTTGAAGGGCCGCATGGTACGCATGGAGAACGAACACAAGGAACGAGAGAAGCAACTGAAGAGCAAGCAGCATCTACAGCAGCACCATGGACGGGAGAAGGAAACCATGCTGAAGGAGCAGGTGCAGGCACTCAAGGATAGCATCAAGCAGCTGGCTGAGGTAAGGATTTGCCTTGGGGGCACCTAAAGGGTGCATAGCTAAACGCCCACAGGGAGTTTGAGGTACAGTGGACCATGCTGAAGGAGCAGGTGCAGGCACTCAATGATAGCATCAAGCAGCTGGCTGAGGTAAGGGATTGCATTAGGGAGCACCAGAAGGGGGGAATAGCTAAACTCTCCTAGGGGTTAAAGGTTAAGTAGACCATGCTGAAGGATCAGGTGCAGGCACTCAAGGATAGCATCAAGCAGCTGGCTGAGGTAAGGGATTGCATTAGAAGACACCAGAGGAATGCATCTGAGGGTTGCATAGCTAAACTCTCCTAGGGGGTTAAAGGTTCAGTAGACAGGTTCAGTAAACGCCCACAGGGGGTTTGAGGTACAGTAGACTATGCTGAAGGAGCAGGTGCAGGCACTCAAGGATAGCATCAAGCAGCTGGCTGAGCTAAGACAAATTGCCCAAAGGGAGGCACCTGAGGGGTGCATAGCTAAATGCCCACAGGGGGTTTGAGGTACAGTAGACCAAATGTTGTCAGTTTTGCAATTTAAGTAAGGTATTTCATAATAATTCAGTAGTTTTTCTTATGTTTGCAAATGGTGTGTAGTACCTTTATTTGTTTGTATCTTGACCAGGAGAAGGAGCAAGCCCTACGCTTCAACAAGGGCCCCATGGAAGCCTCCCAGGTAGTCATGAAGGAACTGAAAGACAAGCTGAGGAAGACTAAAAGCAAGCTGGAGGAGGAGACTAAGAAGAGGGTAGAACTCCAAAAGAAACTGGTGAGGAAGGCTAAGCCAAGGCGACCTTTGACCTCAGATGTTGAAACACCGGGATGACATTCTGTTTGAAATAGAAGTAATTCCTCATCACAAAGTGCCAAAGGAATACCATACTTTTGGCTATATCTACAATGGAGTAGCCTATTTTTTCACGTGATTTGTTGCAAGTAAAGCATGATTTAAGCCCCAACAGGCAATATTCTTGAGCAAATGGTGCCATTTGTAACTCCCTCTACTGCAAATCCCTTCACTTGAAAACCCCTATTTACAATGTAATTTTTACCTAGCTTTCTTTTGTCAGAACACCCTCAAAGCCAACTATGCCCAGGAGCAGAACGACCTGGCTCACGAGGTCAGCGACATGAAGGCACGCTTCCAGATGGGGGCGGGCCGTCATGTCGTCTTTGGCAAAGACTAATCCCACCCTGGCTTAATGTGCCTTTCCTTTGTCAGAACACCCTCGAAGCCAACTATGCCCAGGAGCAGAACGACCTGGCTCACGAGGTCAGCGACATGAAGGCACGCCTCCAGATGGGGGCGGAGGAATACAAAAAGAAGTACTTGGAGTGTCAACAGCTGGAGAACAAACTGCGCAAGAAGATGAGCCAGAGAGTACGGACTTCCTCCAGAGACGAGAGTCCAGCTGTAAAGAACCAAGGTGAGTCCAGGGCTGCATTTTGGCCGTCTTCAACCGACAGCTGTTTCTGACATTCCTATCACTTCAAACAATGATTGTTCAACGAGCGAAAACGCACTACTAAAAATTGTTCGTCACCCGTATTTATTTCAATCGGTACTCGATTTCCAAACTACTCGTAATTGCATTACCATAATACCTTAACAAAACTCGGAATTTGACTTCAAAATACGGTCGATATGTCACAAAGTCAACCATTTCACTACCAGTGGTGCACGATCAAACTTGTTCAAAGACTAACCTCGTTTTATGAGCTTTAACCTTCGTACTCTTACGATCTTGCACCTTTGACCTCTAAACCTTTTACAGAGCAAGCCTTACAGCAAGCCAGTCTTTCCCCCGGCTCCGGCAGTGAGAGCCCTGCAAAGTCCTTTGACAATGCCGAGCTGCAAGTACAGCTGAAGGACCTGGCCGAAGAGTTGGAAGAACGCAGCACCAAGATCCTCAAGTACAAAGATCTGTATCAGGTCAGTCCGGGTCAGAAACTGTTACAGTTCAGAAAGCACAGGAAAGGGAGATGTGATATGTTTTGTCGAGAAGCCAAAACCTGTTAAATATATCAATCAGCATTTGGGATATAAGGGTCTGTATCGGGTATAAGTTGCAGGATTCTGAACAACTATCTCGCAATCTTTTTGGTAGTGAAGTTTTTAGTATTGACTATTTGCATTGAATTCCTCATACCTAAAAATGGGGATAAATAACCACCTTTCCGGCGATCTAGGATGGTCCGTTTGGCTGAAAAAAAACGCCACAAAACAACACAACCCCCCCCCCCCCCCCCCACCCCCACCCCCACAAAAAAACCAAAAAAAAACACACCAAAAAACACGGTTACAAAATATTAATCGCTTACCTTTTTTTTTACCATCTTGTAGAGTGACAAAAACCTGATCTTGGGTGCGAAAATCATCAAAATGTGTGTGTGTGGAGTTTTTGCACCCTAAAGTTGCCCTTATTCTAGTCAGAATAAGGACTTTTTCTCACTGTTATCCCTTGGCATTACCATTTCTTGCTCTTTTTAATTGTATGCAATCTTTAATAGAATACCCCTTGTGGGATACAGTTTGACGTAGCAGTTCTTTTCTTGCCTTTCACCGCTGTGACCCGGGTTCGAATCCCGCCTGGGCCAATATGTGGATTGGGTTTTCAGTCCCTGCCTGATTCCGTTGGTTTTCCCCAGGATATTCTCCTGGCATTTTCCTCCCACCTCTAAAACTGTAACTTCTTCGTATTGTCTTCTCTCATTTATCTATTCTGTAATTGGCGCTATATCGTTGTTAGGTGTTGGATGTTGAATGAAAATAAAGAAATAAACAATAAGGTATACTTAACCTGACTTGACCTGTAGGTTGAGAAGCAGCGACGTCAGCAGCAGGAGCAGGCCTTCCAGAAGGAGCGAGCTGTCTTTGAGATGCAGCTGGAGGCCGCCAATAGCTGGACCCAGGAACTAGATGAAAAAGAGGTACTCCCCCCAAAAAAAAAAACCCCACCTAAATATCAAAATTCTGGTGGAGTGCCATGGCCTAGTTGTCTAGAACATTGAATTTGTTATCTGTAGGTAAAGCTACAGGTTGTGGGTTCGAGTCCGGCCTGGGACTACGGTGCGTGTGCCCTTCAGCAAGGTACTTTTGTCACTCATTGCTTCTCTTCACTGACATGGGAACCTGTGTCAGATGGTTATTAGCTGCTTTGTGCTGAAATTGCAGCATTGAGCTGAATACTTCGAGGGAGCTGAGATGGGGCCAAATGAGCAGGAATAACAATGACAAAGTGTCTAGACTACCAGTCTTGGTAGATACATGCATTAGATAAGAATTGCTTATTATCATTATTATTACAACGAAAAGGAAAGTTTCCACAATGAATACCTGAACAACTACTAACAGCTTGTTGCATGCGTGTTGAGGGTTTATGACTTAATACGTCACTTGGCCCATGCAAATAAGGAATCGCTACCTACGCCTGCCCTCTCTGTCCACTCTGCACAAATAAGATTTTGAGAAAGTAAATAACCCAAACCGCACCAACTCACCAAATGCCTGTCAGCAGCGAGCAAGGCCGGAAATGCCTGTCAGCAGCGAGCAAGGCCGGAAATGCTTGGGTGTGCTTCCCGGCACTATGAGCCTGAACCCGCTTCGGATCAAGTTTCTTATAATCCCGCCCCTCGGCTCGGTGAGGTTAAAATAATCCTGGCGCGAACTGGTTAAAAGAACCATGACAATACAACTGAGTAACAACATCCAAGATTTGGGTTTGGATTAGGATTCTTTGATGGGTCCCCGTATTTGTTTTAATTGGGTACTCGGTTCCCGTACTACTCGTAAATGCACACCCTTAAAACAGGTCTATCTCATTTTATGTGTCAAGGTAATTTAGCAAATTATTATGCATCTTGAGCACCGAGGACAAAAGTTTGATGGCTTTTTAAATAACAAATTGCAAATTTGAGAATGCCGATATTTAACAGCGATGTCTCTCCATTTCGTTGTATTCACTCGCAGGAAGACAACCAGCAACTTCGCGAGAAGGTAAGCAAGCTGCACACCGACTACATGAAGATGAAGCACACCATGGAAGTCTACAAGTTTGACATCCTGCAAAACGCCAACCCGACTCCCGGGATACCCGCCCCGGTCTCCCCTTCCAGCACTCCTCCTCAATTGAGCCCCATCCATTCCCCGGCCCCCTTACCACCTCCCGGTCCCCCCATGGGCCAGTACATGTTCCGAAACCCCTACACCGAGGGCGGCAGTGGCGGTGGCGTACCGCTTGGTTGCACCTACCCGAACCCTTACGCTAAGCAACCTGGTGAGGTTGCCGAGATTGAGATCCGCAGCCCGCCGGGCTACAATCCTTTCCGGGAGGATCCTTCGGTCGGCCCCACAGCCCCGCCTCTTGCTACGACTCCCCCGACCCCGTCCGGTCTGCGTAAGATGCCTGCAGTGCCCGAGTTACTGCCCCCTAAGAATCCCCCAAATGCAGGGCCAAAGAGTGGTGACGAGCACCCGCTGCCGGAGCCACTCAAGCCGGACGTGCTGCCCGAGGGGAAGATTGCAGCCATCAAGACGGTAGCCAAAAAACACATCAGACTGCTGGACTTGGCCGCCAACGTTGGGATCTCCGAGGGAAATGAAGAGGAGCGGTGAGAATTTAATTTGTTTTGTCATTCTTAACCCTTAAGGTGATGATGTGCAAACCTGGACTGAAACCGACTCAAAGATCTAATAATACTAGGAAGGTAACTTGATTTGAATTAAGGGAAAACATGATATCATTTTTTACTTTCATTAGGGCAGATTCAGTACTATGTTTGGGTCTGTAAGCTGACTGGTAGGGATTCATTAGATTATGTTGATTCATATGTTCAAATAGTCGTGCACAAGCATTTTTTTATATTATTTTACCAACGAAACTCTTTCAAAATAGATAGTCATCTTGGGATCATTTAAGGTTGTCGTTTACAAATGCCAAAAAATGCAGAAATCGACTGCGGGGAAAAGCGAGACCCGCAATCCGAGGATCACTCGGTACCTTGGTCTGCTTGAAGATCTGCTTGTGATATGTGGATGACTTCCTTACATCGCTTGGAGTAGCGGGTTTAATACTTTGAGGGATGGTCTTACTCGTCTGAGTAGTGTCTGTTTGTTTCCCTGCAGAGAGGAGGGACCAAACGAGTTTCACGACGCCTGCGAGGAGTTCCCGCCAGGCGAGGGTGACAACGTGAAGACGTGCCCCGAATGCGACATGCACTTCCCGCCCACTTTCTCGGAGGACGACTTTGCCCGGCATATCCAGCTGCATTTCGCCCGTCTCTGCCCGATGTGCAACCTGATGATGCCCTGCGAGACGCCAGACACCGAGTACGAGCGTCACGTGCAGACGCATTTTGGGGAGGACTAAAATTATCCTCCCGACGACTTCTGACCTAAGCTCAGAAACAGAGAAGAAATAAAGAAAAGAAAAAAAAAGAAAAAATTCAGATTAACCCAAATTTAAAGATGTACTGTACATGCTTCAGTATATTGAAATATTTTGTTTTCATTACAAAACAAAAATTTACTTTTCAAAAACTAATTTTTTCTACTATTTTGGGCATCCGATGCATCTGAAAATTTAAAGTTTTAACTCTGCTTTTGTGCGCGATATTGGCCCTACAAGTATACTGGGTCTAAGGTCCCGGCATTATCGATGCTGAAAGGGGGCCGGAACCAGTCTGGCAGTCTACCCTGTGAGAACCTGATTATTTTCAGGCCGCAAATAATTGGTAAAATTTTAAGTATTATATTTTATAAAACAGGGGTCTTTTTTTTTTCATTTGATGTTAAAAGGAAATAAATTATGTATTTTCAGAAAAAATGTCAATTTAAGAACATTGTTTGGGCGTTGAAACTTAAAAATAGCATTGACAGTACATCTTTAAAGCCTACATTATTCACTGTTATTAGAGCCTCAAATTAGGTAAAACAGACACAGTCTAATTCATTCCTGGAATTCATTCCCAAACTAATTCTGATTGAAGAATGATCCCTGAACTTCGACCTTTGACTCAACGAGTGGAAGGTAAGTAATAATAATGATAATAGATCATTCTTATAGAGCGCAAAACATAACCGAAAGTATTCTCAATGCGCTTAACAAAAAACTAATTTACTAATTTTGATGATAAGTACGTAGCGTCCTAATGCTTGTATATTGTAACTAATTGTCATCATAAGCCAGCTCGGTATTTCAACTGGGCTTGTGCAGTAACTAATTCGCACACACATGTATGGGTTCGCACGACATCACGTCGCCAGTTTTATCCCGAATAACCTTTGACCTGCAATACTTCATCAGGACACCGAACTGGCTTATTGAACTTTTAATATTGATTAAATATGGGTTGATTAAGATGACTTTTCATACTCCCAATTTATGTACAAGCTGCAGAAAATAGGTTTGGAAATAGTTTAATCAATTGAAAATGGTGGAAAATTGAAAAATGGTAGAACAAAACATTATTTTATATGGTTAAAAGGAAAGTTGATCTGGCTTATTAAAATTTTCTACCATTTTCAATTGATCAAACTATTTTCAAACCCATTTTCTGCAGCTTGTACATGAATTGGGAGTATGAAAAGTCATCTTAATCAACACATATTAATCATGAATTAAACATATCACGTAATTACATTAAAATGAAGAGTATGCGGAGGTATTAATATGTGAAACTTTAAAATTAACAGTGTATCTACACAGTATAATTTACTTTTACATATATAGCTGGAGACTAGATAGTTTAATCTATTGGGAAGTAATTCGGTTAACTCTTCGTTAAAGCGTCCTTTTTTATTTCTGTGGTTCTCATTTCCTACTGATGAACCTATCTGGAACTCATTCACACACAAAAGTTAGCAAATTAAAAAAAATGAATAGTAAATTTATACAATCCGGCTCTGTGTTATTTGAAAGCTATTGAAAATGATTAGTTTATACGCAAAATATGGCGTACAACAACCTGTAGAATCCCAGACGATTTTAGGATGCATTATGTTGCCTCTCATCATATTAGGTGTCTCTTGTATACATTACTGGTATGTCATGACTGCCACTGCAGTCTAATGTTCGTGAGCTGCATTGTGCAGAAGTAAACTGCATCTTGTCAAAAATGGATTATTTGTATGCAGTGATATCCACTTATGATAAACTCACTGCAATAAACAAAACTGGAAATAATACACACTTCTCATCATTTAACCTATTTAACATCATTTAAGCCATCTAATTAGGTGGAACTGCAATTTCTTTTTAATTTTTAATTTCTTCGTTTTTTTAACCGACCGACTGGTCGGCCCAACTTTAAAGGCAAACAAATATGAGAACCATCGAAATATAAATGGACGCCCTTAAGGCAGTTGATATGTAGTTAAGTCATTAGTAGCAGTTGCACATTGTATTACATTGTATTTATTCTTTGATTATTCCCTATAATCACTGCATACTCTATTTCCAGTTTGTTTTGGGCAGTACAGTGAGTATCACTTAGTACGGTTTAGGGTAGTGAAGGATTTAATATGTTAACCTACAGAGAGGCCTACTCAGTTATTTTGAAGCAAAATTCAAACGATTAATTCTACTGTAAATATCCATTACGTAATACTCTTGGGATCATATTGTCGATATAGACCATTCCAGTACAGTGTTTAAATTCAAATATGATGTACTTTAAAGTATATTGAATTTACTTACTATAATATCAAGTAATTCAGATTCCTGCATGTGATTATGCAGTAAAAAAACGTCATGTGCACCAATGAGATTGAAAGCACATTATACAAGGTTTGCAAAGTTACATATAAATATACCATTTAGATTTCAGCTTGTAGATTTAGAGCAGTATATAAACAAGATGTAGCATCTAAAAAAAATACTGATATTGACAAGATTGCAAAATATGTCTAGAGAAAAAAAAGCTAAAATGCTAGGATATACTAGAAGCACTACGCTATAAAAAATTAATGCACTTTGCCTTGTGTGATGTAGCCTTTCACCATATGTGACCCAGCACGAGTAAATGAGACACTTTGCGGCAAAAATATAAATTGAGATTTTGATTTCATCATTTAAAGCTTGTTTAGCTTTAAATGATGAAATCAAAATCTCAATTTTCATTTTTGCCGCAAAGTGTCTCATTTACTCGTGCTGGGTCACATATAGGTGGATCAAAATGGCCATTTGCAGTGGGGGGGAGGGTCCTTTATAGGTGTTCATAAAGTTCAAGTGTTATTCATTTTATTGCCGCAGCATAAACAAAATCCCTCCCCTCCCCTCCCTGGATCCGCCAGTGTCCACTGTTTACAGAATTAGACAAGGTTTTAAAACATGCATGCGAAGAGCTTGCATAGCATAAATGAATGTATTTTATGCATTGAGATTTATCTTGAAACATAATGTATTATCAAGGTGCAAGTCCAAATCAGAAAGCTAAATTTTTAAATCATATTGTTAAATTAAACCACTATTCAGTATAATTACCTATTAAAAAAGTGCATCCATGTGCTTATGAATTCGTGAACATGCAAATATTCTCTAACTTTACTTGTGTAGCAAAACATGTTGTATATATGCAGAGTATTAAGATAATATGCAGTAAAAATAAAAAAAGGGGAACTAATTATAAAAAAACAAGTAACCAGAAACTTCAGATTTGATTTGAACCATTTCTTTGCATTAATATTGACTAAAATGCTCCTGAATATGTGAAGACTGGCAAACGGCTAACACAAACGATGTAAGCTTTGATGTACAAAAATTAGCTACGTTTTCTTGTACTTTTAGCATGGCATACTTCAGTCACTACACTCGGTATTCAAATGTACTGAGCAGTGGTTAGTGTAGGCGGCATTGCAGGGTGAAGGGTCGCTGTGATTATGTGATAGCATTTGAACAACTTGAGATACCGCGGATCAAAGTACAGACGATTGTATGTAAAAGTCAGTAGTCTTAAAGGTATTATACACCATTTGCACACACAAAAAAAAAAAGATCTACTGAATTATTATAAAATAATTTGCTTGACTTTAAGTGAATAGCAGTGCTTGCTGTGAAATCACGGCACCTGGTGTGCTGTGGTTTCCAATGATTGTCTTCCGGCAATCATTGGAATTACCCGACTATTTTTAAACACTACCCCTAATTTAATAAATTTAGTTCAGTCCACATTTTGTTTTGCAATGAGGTTTATACACATTTGTGAATGAATGCAAGCCAACTTTAGTCTGGTTCCCTAACCTAGTAATTTCCTGAAATCTATAAATTGCTTTGTTTTGTCTTAAGGAAGTCAAGGAACCAGACTACAAGAACAGGATGTTTTGGGTTTTTTCCAGCATCTATGAACACAACACTTTAAACAGGTCAGCGTCACAATATTTACTAGAAAAATTGTGAAAATTACAGCAAAAGCAAATGGTGTATACTTCCTTTAAGGCAAATGCTTAAAGGGGCGGAGTTAGGCTTAAGTACTATATTCTCCCTGTTGGTGGGAAATACGTATCCCCATACTGTGGTCTGGGCACTGGCGCGTTGACATGATACAATGGATTTTTATACAAATCTCTGTCTTTGAGGTTTTTCTTTTTAAAGTATATGTAGTTAATAATAATGTAATGCGCTTTTTTAGGAGAATTATACATGTTTAATTATTATTATTATTATTATTATTATTATTTGTGCTCCTTAAAAAAAATTACCGTGTAATACCAGGCATATGACTCGCATCGCATTTGTATACTTTATTAAGATGCGTTGACATTTGGCTTTTGACACGTTTTCTGTAGAATAGGCTGGGATTATTTTTAGCTTTTCAAGAGATGGGTACGACGTAGGCGCTTGCATGATGAATGGAAAATTGCATTATATTTGTTTAGTATTGTCCGGAAATTTGAACAGTTGATAAGAAATAATCTCGTTACTTGGAAACAGTTGATGATTTTTTTTCTTTCTTCGGGTGTGGGTTTTGCTACTTATTTGATGTGGAGTAGGTGGCCTTATGAGTTAAATACAAACAGTGTACTGTTAATCATAAATAGGTTATTATAAATGGCGCTCTTTTCCTTGAAGAATCTGTTTATGGAGCATGCAAATTGCTGTCGGTCAAATGTTAAAAACATTTGCAATGTGGTTGTTGTGTATGCCTTTTTAGCTCGAGTCATTACAATTTCACAAGGTGGTGGACAATTTTACAATTTCCACCAGGAAAACATGGAAGTGATTCTAAGACTTTTGGCAAAATTTCAAAACGAACTTTTATTTTAAATTCCTATATATCCTTTAAATTTATTTCCAATGGTTTTTGTTGGTAAATCTATTTTATACTTTAAAAAAATTAATGCATATAGTTCAATAAGTTCATTGAGATTTTAATTATAAGTTTTGAATTAAATGGGAACAAAGATCACTGGATCCATCGTATGGTCATGTTTAAATATACAATTGCTAACTGCTGTGATGTGGGATATAATGTTTTGAAAGCTGGAGGGACGCTTAGCACCTGAGTCAACAATTGTTTTGTTACATGTATATACCTCTGAGTTAGTCTTGCATACGCACTGTGGACCTCCGAACAATATAGGTCCACACGATGCGGGAAGAGGTTACGGTGTGTGGACTTGCACACGTCCACAATCCGTTTTTCAGTTTCCGAAAAAGAGCGCTAGAGGAAAAACGTGTTAGGGTTATATATAGAAAAGATAGAAGGGACAGCTGAGAGGCCCATAATCCAAATTTGAGGGTAAATTTGTTTTGGGGAAGCGAGAAAAATGAGTATTTAGTCAAAGTTTGTTAACTACACGAAGACAAAGGAATGTCCACAGTGCGTATGTAAGGTAAAGCTGTGTGTATTGGGTTCAGTGAGTTCACAGACAGCAGCCATGTGTTATCACGCTCACACACTGATAGCAGTATGTGATACCACACAGGGAATGTGCTATGTGTTGTTATACACCAGACACGTGATCGTTCTAGACCAATACAAATACAGTAGGGCTTATCCAAGACAGGTATAACAAGATAAAGTACATGTATACCATTTGTGACCCAGCACGAGTAAATGAGACACTTTGTGGAAAAAATGAAAATTGAGATTTTGATTTCATCATTTAAAGCTAAACAAGCTCTAAATGATGAAATCAAAATCACAATTTGTATTTTTGCCGCAAAGTGTCTCATTTACTTGTGCTGGGTCACATTTGTCAGTTGTGTATTTGTATCGTTTGAAACAGAAAAAGTTCTTAAAAACTCAAGAATGGTGCTTGGCAGCTATCCTGGTGAGGTTTTAGCAATGTAAATGCTGTATGTTTCGAATAACATTTTAATAACATTTAAACCAGCTGCTTATAAAATGGAATTTTTCAAAAGTGACGCATTTTTAGACTTCTTTCATTATTTTCTTCAAAATGTCAGCATGCCAGAAGGAATAATTTCACAGAGTCAGGATTATCTTTACATTATAAGTAAGTTTTTAACAAAACTTTGTGTTGGTTACATTTTGAATAGTTGCAAAAGGTATACTATCCCTTTAAATGCATAGTTGTGCATGAAATAGTGAACATAAATGTTATGTTTATATATAGAAAACAAAATTGTGTTACTTGATAGTATTTTGCGGGGTATGATTTTAGCTGGTTGCAGGTATAATTATAAAATAATTTACAATTAATAACAAGTGTCCGTTTGTCCAAAAAGAATCTAAACATTAATGGTGGAGTATATGCAGTCTAACATTTGAGTACACAGAGTGTAGATTATTCGCTCTTTGCACGTTTCCCGCCATCAGCATTCAGAGCCTCGAACAGGGGCCATTTCCATAAAACATGTAAGCACAACAATTTGCTTAGCATGGAAATTCTTCCTTGGTAAAAACAGGGTTACAAACCAAATTTTCAGGTGATGTATATTGTTTGTGATTGGTAACCAACTGGTTTTTGATTAGCATCAAAAGCACATGCAGTTTTGGCTTGTAACCTGCTTTTATCTAGCAAGACTTTTTTTGTGCTAAGCAAATTTATGTGCTTAGCAGCTTCATAAAATTGGCCCCTGTTCTTACTAAGCAAGACTTCTTTGTGCTAAGCAATAATTGTTTGATGCCCCTGGCAACTTTGCCTAACAAATATAGCCGGTTTAGTGATTAACAACGGAATCACGGAGCCGGCTATATTTAATTTGTGTGTAAAGTTGCCAGTTCGAGGCTCTGCGTGCTTAATATGACGGAAATGTGCAAGGAGCGAATTGCAGTATCTCACAGTTTGGTCTATAGTAAAATGTTCCAATCAACGACAACATGCAAAATGTTAGTGATACTGATGGTAGTAAATAATTTACTCTGATTTTATTATCGTACACGGAGAAACTTCACAAGAAAGGAGTTATATTTGACTGATGATCCATGCATGTTACAAGTGACACCATGAACACCAACTGGTGAAGTACACTGCAGTTTAATCGAATGTAAAATCGATTAGCAAATGCATGTAAAACGCATTGCAGAAGAAATTCCTTCAAATTTATTCGATTCCAAATTACTAGAGTTTCTTTAGCACAATCAGCAGAAAAAGCTGCATTAAAAATGTGTATAAGGTTTTGGGTGCTGTTCATGCATGTGTTGCTTAACCCCTTGACGCCGGGAAGCGGATATAGCCGCGGTCTGCGCGCTAATCCGTCTGGAATGCTGTTGTCAGCTGCTGCGCTACGCGCGCTGTAGCACACAGTGTGTTTCACAGCTGCATGCGCAGGTCCATTGTGCAGTGCGGCTGCTGGAAAAAAGGCTGATGTGTAGACATGCGTATACTCGGACTCCAGTGCAGTGAATTTATACCGGTGTCCTATGAAAATCAGACTCCTGAGAAAATCGGACTCCTTTTTCCTATTATTGGTTAAAACCTGTCACGTGACTGGTCACTCTCTTAATTATCATGGTCATCACTTAATTAAGCATGCGCAATTACTACCAATGAGTCCGTATTACATATAGTCTGAAATCCATGCTACACCGGAGTCAAGGGGTTAATTGAACGAAAGTTGTGATCGGTTTATATAGATGGAAAGCTAAGTGGGTTGAAAAATGGCGCGTAATATGGTAGCCATAGGCGTTCGATTTGTGGCTTTATATTATGGCAAATGCTGCAGTGATGTTTGTCGAGAGTGATACAATAAAGATGTGTGGAAGTTGTTTAAGCAGTATATACTTTCTGCATGTATTCTCTTTCTGTTGATTTTGTTTTGCCTCCGTTTGTGACTCATTGTTCAAGTTCCAACAAAGGAGACCAGAAACTAACTGTAGCAATAACAGTTTAATATGTAGCTCTAAACGTGATAGTCTGGAAGCCAAGTTCGAAAAGAAGCTTATTTTTAAAGTTCGTTTTACCCAAAAGAGGAAAAGGTTTGGCACTTGTAAATGTACACACCATTTATTTTTTATTTTGAAAAACAATGGTCCAAGGATGGTGTTGTCTCCCATCAGAACGGGATTTGGAATGGCAATGATTGGAGGAAACAATAAACAGGTGCTTACACGATCGCAATGTTTAGCCCCACATTCATAACGAAATTTGAAAGATATATTCATAATACTATAGCCAGAAATAATATTACACATTGTATTTCTGAAAAAACTTACTGATGTAATTTGTTTTTACTCGGCCTCAGTATAGGCCTACAAAGTTGTTACTACAAAATATAAATTGGGGGATAGAGTAACAAGGCGGGGGTACCTTGAGAGATTGGTGAATTACAGTACCTTGCTGCTACCTTGGATGCTTACACCCGGTCATAAAATACTCAAGAGACACCCCCCCCCCCCCCCACCCCCCCCCCCCCCCCCCCCCCTCCCCCCTTTTCCATATAAGTACCAAACCTTTTCCCTTTGGGGGTGAGTTAGAAACGACAGATTCCAGGAACGGGCTCCCAGACTATGAGGTAAACCAGTTTATGTGGTCAGCATTGTATGCACAAGAAGTATGTGGTAAATCCTGAACAATCCATTTTCACGGAAATGTAGAATCCGTGTCGGCCAGTGTCGCCTTGCACGTCAGCAATGCAAATAAACATAATAATGTGAACTTTAAACATCAACTCATCCGGTTAAATAGGGTTTGAAAAAAAAGGTATTTAAACGAACTAGGCTATACCAATATCTTTGCTTGTCCAACTAATACAAACAAATTTAGAACTGTATTATGCTATGTTCCACCAATAAAGACCGTTTTTAATATCCCTTTAAAGGGATCGTATACGTTTGGTAATTACTCCAAAAATTAATGGCAATAAAAACTTACTTGGTAAAAAGGACAGCAGCTTTGGATAGTATAATGCATTTTTAGAAACTTTTCACTTCGAAGTACTGCGGTTATGGAAAAAGATATCACTTTTTATCCCCAAAAATTTGAATCTGAGAAGCGTTACTGCAGTGACGTTTCTCAGACTGTGTATTCCAATGTAGAAAATTTTTCTGCGTGGACATAACCGCTCAAGATTTTCGGCAATATCTCAAAATCGCTACCACCTTTTGAAATTAAATTTTTACAGGTTAGTTTTAGGATATATATCTATAACTATATAGGATTGAAACAAACAATGGGTTCAAATTACCAAACGTATACGATCCCTTTAAACAGTTTTTTTTTACAAAAGCCGTATCCGTACATTGGTGGATCTACGTGGGTGTGTATACGTATAGCCTAGAAAAAAAAATGTTGTTGCAACCTGACGGTTTTTTTTCTCTCTTCATATCATCTCAATGAAGGTCAATCAGTGCAAAATTTTTGAAAAGACATGAATCCTGGACTGAGAAACATTTCAAATTGTTGTTAGGGAATAGGTCGGATACACCATTTGCAGACATGGAACATTTTAATACTCCCGAATTATTAATAAATATCTTACTTATATGAAAGTAAATGGTGATTCTAGGTATCCAGCAAAATGATCGCGCTAGATATTCTGTCATTGTTCTGAAAATTTGCCGGACGGCAATCGCGAAAAAAAATTGAAAAAAACAAACGCAACTGCCTGACGCCGGTTGAAAACGAACGTTGTATTTCTCGCTTTTTTTCTCGTAATCCATGATTGTAAAACTTCAGACAGGTCAGTTAAACGATATTTACTATAAAATACACCCCTTCCCAAAACAAAATCCACTTTTCATTTGTGTTACTTCGTGAAAACTCGAAACCTGTTTTTGACGCGTATAGTGTGCATGCAGTAATACATAAAAATGATAATACATGTAGTACACTTCGTGAACACGTTTTTTTCCGGTTTTGACCATAGTTTTTTTCAAAATGAAGTTAATGAATTGTTTAACAAAACTAAATAATTACTAAATAACTCCGTGTATAGTAACTTCTCGAGGTGATAAAGTATGTGTAATTAATCAACAATTCATGGGAACACAATTTTTCGGGGTTAGTGTTAGTTTGTGGTGACGGTGACGATTTGTGCTAACTGTACTTCACCCAGACCTCATCCCACCCACCGTGACATCACCTCTTTTCCAACCAAAAACGTTTCTCGGAGACTCTGTACGTAGGCCCCTATACTGTGACCAATCGGATGACTAATTGACTGTTTAAAAACTGATTTTTATCGCAATCTCTGAGAAAAATGTATTGATACACAATGAAAATTGTGCTTCACCACGTAATACTGTCAACACTTCATCGATTATCTCCAACTGCACCATTATACTAATTTCAAGTTCTAGAATTGGACCAATCAGATAGCTATACTTCGATGGCTTTCCTCTGAAATTAGCCAATTATATCCAAGTTTTCAACAATGTACACAGTATAGCAATGATTAATTGGTTCATTTTGAGGATAACTGGCAAACATATATTAAATATATAACTTCCGCCTGTTGTCCGAAACAACAGTGCCTTCTCTGTTTAGACACTCCAAACTACCGCTCCTGTTCACAGTGTTATCGAAAATCTGGGTACAAGGTCCGGCAAACGTCACCCCACACACAAGTCGTACAAATAGCGTGAGACCAGTATTCAGACAGCACAGTTGTGTCAGTAGTCCTTGGCGAACTAACCTTTTCCCCTGCTAGTATTATATATCATCAATTCGTTTCGAAAAAGGCTTAAAACTCCCTTGATTTTAGTCGCGCCAACGTAAAGTGTACGAGACGCATCAGCAGCATGCGAGTATACGTGGTAGTTGCATTGGCGGTCGTTTGCATTGCGATCTCCGCCAGCAATGTTTCAGCAGTCAGCGTTCAAAAAACACACGGTAAGTTTTATTGTTAAAATAATATTTGTCAAAATGTGACCAAAACAATGAAGAAACAGCTGTTTGGTTTTTCTTTCCACCCATGTTTTTGTGTGTCCTTACATATTTGTTTCTCCTTCCGCCTTGCCTTAATTAGTGAGAGAGATCCAGACAGTCCACCATTAACTTCAGGCCCTCTTTTCCCCGCTGAACCAAGAGAAATTAAAGTTTTAAGATAGACAATTTGCCAGCTGCATTTTTTTTTCGTTTGAAGCAGCAAAAGTTCCCCACATTTATGGTGCTTGACAACTACCTGACGAAGTTTTAGCTCTGTGAATGATGTACATTCCGAGACAAATAATAGGCATAGGCCTACATTATTCCCATCATTCGATTTTGAACCGAATAATGGACATTTCCAAATTATGCGTCTCTGAGACGCATTTTTGGCATGCCATAACAAATAATTTAAAGGTAGGATACACATTGGTAATTGCCTAAATTATCATGAATGGGTGGATTTTGAGGTTGTATTTTATAGTAAATATCGTTTAACTGACCTGTCCGAAGTTTTACACAATCATGGATGATAAGAAAAGCAAGAAAAACGGCGTTCGTTTTCCACCGGCGTCGGGCAGTAGTTCTTATGTTCTTCTTGTTTTTTTCGCGATCGCCGTCCGGCAATCAGGAATGTGGTTTTTTTCAATTAAAATTTTCGGAACAATTACTGGATATCTAGCGCAATCGTTTTGCTGGATGCCTAGATTCATTATTTAGGTAAGATATTTCTTAATAAGTAAATTTTTATCGAAATCTGCAAATGGTGTATTCAACCTTTATTAACAGGGAGTTTAGTTTAGTGTCAATAACATCAAGTAAGCCTTTGATCAGTACTTGGTTGGTACTTTTGGGGCAAAATGTATACTGTCCAGAGTTGTAATGACTCGACTCAATCCCTCGACTCTGATCGGACTAGAGTCACATTTTTTTTGGCGACTCGACTCGAGTCCTGATGGGTAAATGGGTAAAACTGCTCAAGACCCATCTGTTCCTTAAATCATCTTAGCTCATCGAGTACTGTTCACTGCCCCTTGATTTCCGTATTTTGTTATGTACTTATTATTTGTGTTATTTCTATGCTATAGTTGTACAGCGCTTTGATAATTGTTAAAGGCGCTATATAAATGCTCCATTATTATTATTAAATGACTCGACTCGACTAGAGTTACTGCAGGCAAATGACTTGACTCGACTCGAGTCCCTCATCAGAATGACTCGACTCGAGTGAAGGCTAATAAGACTCGAGTCCCCAAAATAAGAGCAGAACTTTGCGAAAACTATTTGAAATGACTTATACGTCAGTGCCGGTTTTTATGTTCACGTCACGTTTATGTTTATATAAACAGTGGCCGTCCTTCCTCAATGATACAACAAAAATACACCGTGTCGTGGACTTCCATCGCCTTGTGTTTATGTAACGTGTTTAGTATTCAAATATTTGTGACTCGAATTTACTCGAGCTAAATACATGACTCGACTTGACTTTACTCGACTGCGACCTTCTTGACCTAATGACTCGATCGACTCGATTCAAGTCACTTCGTTAAAATGATTCGACTTGACTCGAGTCACAAAAATCAGTGACTCGTTACAACTACTTTCCCTTTATTAGGTAAGATACACCATTTGCAGATATTGAAAATATTTACTACCGAATTATTAAGAAAAATCTTACTTCTTTGAAAGTAAATAATGATTCTAGGCATTCTAGGCATTCTAGGCATTCTAGGATTTTTTCACGAAAAAACAATCGCGAAAAAAACAAAGATAACATAAGAATACTTGCTCGACACCGGTTCAAAACAAACGCTGTTTTTCGTGCTTTTCTCGGCATCCATGATTCTAAAACTTCGGACAGGTCAGTTAAACGATAATCACTATAAAATACAACACCCCAAATCTACACATTCATGATAATTCAAACAATTACCAATGGTGTATCCTACCTTTAAATCATTTTCCCCTTTAAATTCTGAGCCCCATCACGGATCTTGATCGCGCCAGTTCAGTTCAGTTTGGACATGTCTATTTAAAGCATTATTTTGACGCCTTCTGTTTCAGGCGACTCTTCAGATGAGCACGGCCCTCCATTGCGAAGCTGCAAGTGGTATCAAGCACTGTGCCGCTTCATGAACCCATGCTGGTACCAGCGGGAATGCCATGGTTACCCTGACGCTGTCTGCGTGTAAGATTACAAAAGATTATCAATCAAAATGTCAACCAAATAATGAATTAATCGATCAATTAAATCCATCAATCATAATGATCCGGCTATCGATCAATTTGCCAATATTCAAAAAATCAAGTAATCCAGCTATAATCAATAACAAAAATGAAAAAAATTAGTCCATTAATCCATCTTTTAAAATATCAAATAATTTGTACAAACTATTTGTTTTCAGACAAGATTCTTGTCAATGTCAAGCTGAATTCTACGTCGGTGAGGAGAAAATTGACTGCCGGGAACCCAGCCCTGGTATGTTCTTAACTTTCTCTTCATTTTGTCGGATTTTAATGTTTGTAGCTACGGTTGTACATGTATATTGCAACAGGTACATCTCCATCCTTGGCCAAGGTCATCGTTGTTTATTTGGCCGAAATCCACCCGCGCGCTGCAGTTTAATAGTTTATCATGCACAATGGTAAAAAATACATCGCGAACAGCGACCTCACGAAGCAAGCCACTATACAAATCATTGCAACTGGGGCCATCCAAACAGCCCCAGTTGTTTTGTTATAGTAGCCGCGTGAGGTCGCTGTTTGCGATGTATTTTTGCACTGTGCGCGCATGCTAAACTATTAAACTGCAGCGCGCGGGTGGATTTCGGCCAAATAAACGACGATGGCCTTCGCGCGCCGCGCCAAGGCTAATCGCCACAAGTCAATGGCAGAGGCAGAGACGAAGCTTGGGTTTGGAAAAAAGGCAGCTGCATGCTTTTAATACAGCCGGTTTTATTGTAATATCCTAAATGTATGCACACCAAAAGGCATATACATGTACTTTTGTTCCATACAATGATTTTTGTAGATTCTATCCCCAATTTCCCAAGAATGTTTGGTGGGTCATAGGCAATGTTATTTCATGCACGTACCGATTCATCGAACCGATCGAATCGCATACAATTCTTCTCATTAATATTTTTAAGGTGCCGTGGGTTCAAGGCTTGTTAGGCAAATGGTAATTATTCCACTATTGTGTGTGGCTACACATCTCACTATTTCCCATGTGAATTGCACATGCAAAAACGCCTGGGGTATTTTCCACCCCCCCCCCCCCCCCCCCCCCCCGTTGAGCCGCATTTGCACCCGTATAATGGTCACACTCCTTCGTATACACTAAACATGAACACTTTTGAACCACAAATATCATCCAGACTTTGTAAACATAATTGTGCATGACGGGGTCTAAGCATCTTAGGTAGGATACACCATTGGTAATTGCTTGGAATGGTCATAAATGGTCCTGAATGGGTGGATTTGGGGGTTTTAATTTATATTAAATATTGTTTAACTGACCTGTCTGAAGTTTTACAATCATGGATGTTTAGAAAAGCCGGAAAAACGGCGTTCCTTTGTAACCGGGGTCAGGCATTGGCAGGTCTACCTGCGCAGTAGACCTGCGCAGTAGACCTGCGCAGTAGACCTGCGCAGTAGACCTGCGCAGTAGACCTGCGCAGTAGACCTGCGCAGTAGACCTGCGCAGTAGACCTGCGCAGTAGACCTGCGCAGTAGACCTGCGCAGTAGACCTGCGCAGTAGACCTGCGCAGTAGACCTGCGCAGTAGACCTGCGCAGTAGACCTGCGCAGTAGACCTGCGCAGTAAACCTGCGCAGTAAACCTGCGCAGTAAACCTGCGCAGTAAACCTGCGCAGTAAACCTGCGCAGTAAACCTGCGCAGTAAACCTGCGCAGTAAACCTGCGCAGTAAACCTGCGCAGTAAACCTGCGCAGTAAACCTGCGCAGTAAACCTGCGCAGTAAACCTGGAAGGCTAGGACAAAATTAACCGCTATACGCGGCGCCAACCTGACAGTTCTCTATCTGGTTCCTGTCTTCGCCGGTGGCAAAGCGAATACAAAAAAGTGAACCCTTTAGTGAATACATAGTAAAAATGTAATAATCCTGTCATGTCTTTTAGTGAAACTAGTTTATGGTGAAACACGCACCGCGCGTCATGGTATAAATTCCACAGGCTCGTGCGTCACGGGCTGGCGGTGAAAGCCGGCTAGCCCTCCTGCGTACTAACGGTTACCAAACGGTACACCCGGTATATATAGCCTGTACCCGCTGCTGAATCGGTATGTACTTGAAGGCCCCTCAACCACTTTGGGTTTAATGGTTTCTGCTGGTGGTTTGGGCACAGACGTCCGTAGCAAGGTTTTTGGGAAGCGAGGTGCCGAGTTGGCAGTCGCGCGCAGGAGACAAAATACATTTGCCCATAGTCAGGCGCCGCGAAATCACGAAATCATCATGTAGTTTTGAATAGGGATTCGCATGAAAGTGAAATTGCGCCCTCAAGTGAGCAGCAGAACTTTTCGATTATGCATCGTAATGCATGTACATGTACCCCGTTTAATACTTTTCCAATATTGACATTATCAATTATTGTTGTTAGATCCCTCTAATGTGATTTGTATTGTTAATTGAGAATGTTGATTAATGATTACAAATGCAACAGTTTATCTCAATGAAGGTCAATCATCAGTGCAAAAATGTTGAAAATACATGAATTTGTGAGGAACATTTTAATTTTGTTCGGAAATTGTTTGACTTTGAAGTTTGTCTTTGACTAGACTTTGTAGTTGTACACAACCACTGACGTAGCGTCAGGATAATGCATTCATTCCCGGCTTTATTTTAGAAATTTTTAGTCCGACTGCCCTCTTATTGTATATAATTTAAACATAATCGAGGCAGCACATGGCCGTGGTCTCGTGGTCTGAGGCATTGAATTTGTAATCGGTAGGTAAATTTAGCTACAGGTTGTGCGTTCGAGTCCTGCCTGGGACTATGGTGCGTGCGCCCTTGGGCAAGGCACTTTGTCACTCATTGCTTCTCTCCACTTAGGAGTAAATGGGTACCTGTGAGGGCAGAGATGGTTATTGTGGTTGATTTAGCTGCTTGGCGCCAAAATGGCAGCATCGAGCTGTATACTCCCCATGGAGCTGAGATGGTATTTGGAATGTTTCATGGGCCCAATGACCGGGGTTATGTTAAGCGCTTTGAGACTTTGGTGATATTATGGCTGAGTGGTTAACGCCCCTACCATAGCACGTAATCGGTAGTGCTTAGTACAGAATTGACGCCCTCGTATTCGTGTTGTTTTTGGAAATCCTGACGCCACAGCGGTTGTGTACAAAATCTATTGAGAGTCAAAAGTTGAAAGATTTCTCAGTCTCAGATTTATGTTTTTTCAACATGTTTGCACTGATTGACCTTCATAATAATAAAGTAAAAAGTTGCATCAGGTTGCAACAATTTTTTAATTTTTTAAAAAACTTTTGACTGTAGTGGCAGTCATGATATACCAGTAAGGTATACTATAGACGCCTACCGTAATATGTTGAGAGGCAACATAATGCATCCTAAAATCGTCTGGGATTCCATGGGTTGTATTACTATTAAGCCACATTTTGCATAATAATAAACTAATAGGGTTGGGCAGAAATGAGAACCACGGAAATAAAAAGGAACGCCCTAGCAAGAAAACTGAGGTGTAAATTAATGCAATCAATTTGTATTTTTTGTATGCAGAGGATACTCCAACTGAAGAACCAAGTGTTATTCAAGGGGAAGGTTAGTTGAGATGATTGTAACTTTTCCGTCAGCCTTGACTTGGACATTAACCCTAACAATCCTCATCCAGTCAAACTCCAACACCAGGTTTTGGGGGAATCTGTTTTGGGGAATCTGACAATCTGAATCTTTTACACTCCCTTACCAAAATGACCAATTCATTCCAATTGAAAAGCCAATTGGAATGAATTGGGTTCAATTGGTATTGAGTTGGTTTAAGTTGGTTTGAATTGGTATGCTCTATTCCAATTGGAAAAAAGTCACCGACCAATTGGAAAACCAACTGATGTACCATACTCTTAATTGGTATTTAATTGGTTCGAGTTGGAAACTATTGGAATTGGGTTTTTCCAATTGGGATCCTATCTACTTATTTCATTCCCAATTGGAATCCCTTCTGAACGTTTCATTTCCAATTGGAATCCCGTCTCTCATTTCATTCCCAATTGGAATCCCGTCTATCATTTCATTCCCAATTGGAATCCCAGCCCTGATACTTCACGACGGCAACGACGGCAATTGCCGTCGATGCCCCTACCGATTGCCGCAATGCCCTTTAAAAATCCAACTTTCCACGGCAATTGTTGCCGTGCCCTTTTTTGTTATTGCCGCCGTGCCCTTTCTCCTGAAAAAAAATATATTAAACGATATTCTGCATGCGACTTAAATCTAATAAAATGGCACAGAAAATGAGCTGAAATATAGCGACTGTCAAAACTTGCGATGTCTGTCTGTTTTCCTTCCTCCATGGTGTGATCTATCTGCAGATCCCACAACAAAAATTAACGCAACGAACAACTTACCTCTCACACATGCATTACACACAAGCATTCGCTCGCAGTTAACACTGGTCCAGACGCGCAGTAGGATGTGAAAATATTATACCGAATGCAGCGCGGTTCCCTGCAATTATGTATACTAATACTGCACGTGAACCAGCGACGCGGTCATTGATATTATTTTCCCACTGCGTGTCCGGTCGATCGAGTGTAGTGTAGAATGGCACGACTGTGGCCACGTGCAGTACGTGCGCGCGGTAGGCCTACTCATAATTACGCACGGCAGGCCTATAACTTGACGTGTGTCGGAAGAATAATCCTCCATCTAAAGACAGACATCGAGTAAACAGAACGGCCACAAAAGACAACTTTAGCAAAAAAATAAGATGAACTGAAAAACACTTTAGACTTTAGAATTATAGACATTTATTTTTTTGATTTTATATAAATGAGTGGTGTGTATTTATTGTGTAAGATTGTATTATTTATGAAATATGTGTTTTTTCAAAAATTGCCTTGGTGCCCTTTGCAAATTTTTGCAATCGCCTTGATGCCCTTTGAAATTTTTGAAAATTGCCTTGGTGCCCTAAATTTTTACAAAAAGTCAAGGCAAAACTGCCTTGCCCCTTTCAAGCTGAAGTATCAGGGCTGGAATCCCTTCTGATTGTTTCATTTTCAATTGGAATCCCGTCTATCATTTCATTCCCAATTGGAATCCCTTCTGAACGTTTCATTTCCAATTGGAATCCCGTCTCTCATTTCATTCCCAATTGGAATCCGTCTATCATTTCATTCCCAATTGGAATCCCGTCTATCATTTCATTCCCAATTGGAATCCTATCTATCAATTCTTTTCCAATTGGAATCTCTTCTGAACGTTTCATTTCCAATTGGAATCCTGTCTATCATTTCATTCCCAATTGGAATCCCTTCTGAACGTTTCATTTCCAATTGGAATCCTATCTATCAATTCTTTTCCAATTGGAATCCCTTCTGAACATTTCATTTCCAATTGGAATCCCGTCTATCATTTCATTCCCAGTTGGAATCCCTTCTGAACGTTTCATTTCCAATTGGAATCCTATCTATCAATTCTTTTCCAATTGGAATCTCTTCTGAACGTTTCATTTCCAATGGAATCCCGTCTATCATTTCATTCCCAATTGGAATCCCTTCTGAACGTTTCATTTCCAATTGGAATCCTATCTATCAATTCTTTTCCAATTGGAATCCCGTCTATCATTTCATTCTCAATTGGAATCCCTTCTGAACGTTTCATTTCCAATTGGAATCCTATCTATCAATTCTTTTCCAATTGGAATCCCTTCTGAACATTTCATTTCCAATTGGAATCCCGTCTATCATTTCATTCCCAGTTGGAATCCCTTCTGAACGTTTCATTTCCAATTGGAATCCTATCTATCAATTCTTTTCCAATTGGAATCTCTTCTGAACGTTTCATTTCCAATGGAATCCCGTCTATCATTTCATTCCCAATTGGAATCCCTTCTGAACGTTTCATTTCCAATTGGAATCCTATCTATCAATTCTTTTCCAATTGGAATCCCTTCTGAACATTTCATTTCCAATTTGAAACCCATCTATCAATTCTTTTCCAATTGGAATCCCTTCTGAACGTTTCATTTCCAATTGGAATTCAATCATTTCATTTCCAATTGGAAACCTGCCTGGGGATGGTATATCAATATTCGCATAAATCTCTTGTCCTCCCATGGAAAATAAGTATTCAAAAGGACAAACAAAAAGACATTAAGTGCTTTTTAAAATACTTTAATACATTTATGAATGAAGTAAGTCAATGAACCAGACTACCAAAACAACAATGTTCTTGGTTTTTCCAGGTCTGCATCACAATATTTACTTTAGTAAAGCCATCCATTGATGGTTGTAATGGTCAATGTTTGTTTTGATTCCTCCCACGATGTTACCACTTGGTGGCGCTATTCCCTTCAACCCCAGCTCCTGAGGGCGCCGTCTCACTTTTACAGTGCACTCAAGGTCAAATAGCAGGCCGCTTGTATTCCTGACACTTCGTCCACACAAGACAGATGCTCCTGATAACCAGTTTTCTAATCGGTGTTTTCGATAGTTTTATGTGATTTTTGGTAGTTAGAGCCAAGATAGATTTTCCTGACATGTTGTTCCGAGTTGACCCCACAAGATCCACAGTCAAGTAAGTGGTTTTTTAAGTGACTTTCTGAGCCTAAAAACGTGTGCTTCTTGTTTACAAGTTCATGTTATTTTCCTCTACATGCACTGAAGTATTTTTAACATGCTGACTGTTTGCTGACCCCTACATGGTCTCAGTGTTATTTGTAGGCATCCAGAACCGTTGTTCTAATTATTAAGTGATTAGTTTCTTCTGATATTCGACATTATCAAGATTATTTCCTCACAGTTCTTGATCACTTCGATAGTGCTTTAGATAATTACCGATTACTATATTTAGGTGTGATATTATAGGTCACAGACTGCTCATTCATAATATAGTAGATAGTTTGTACTTCGTCTGTATTTCTTAAATAGACTTATTAACCAGATTTATTGTTAGTAGAGATTGTATTCACCATTTCCTCCTGAAGATTGTTCATGTTTTAGAACTTTGCTAGTTTTTGAGTAGTTTTGTATTTCTTATTTTGTTAACAGTTCAACGCGCATTAACAGACAGTGGAATCTGAAGTCCTGACCTTTGGCCGCTTATTTGTCTAAGATCGTGGTTGACACTAGCTGGTGAAAGATTACTTTCGACGTTATCACAGAAACCAGTACAGTGAATTGACTGTGCCACAGAACCGAATGCTGTGGACCCCGAACCATCCATCATGTCAGAAAGTAGTAGAACAGGGCTGTTCCTGGACCAGATCGAACCGGAGCTAAAGGGCAATGACGACTCCGATGGAACTGCTCGTTCCGGAGAACCCCCTGATGAAACCACTCCCCCTGAAGACCCCTCGGGTCGACCACAGAGAGAAAGACACCCCACCCAGAAGGCCCTTGCCAACGAAATTGAGACGCAAACCAAGAATTTCTACGCAGAGTGGCGAAAGACCAAACAAGCCCTGGAAAAGCTGCAACACGCCCCCGATGAAGGAAAAACCCTTGACACAGATTTGAGCAACGCCCGTCGTTCACTCAAATCTTACAACAAGGTGTGGTCGGAACTTAAGAATACCTACGCTCAAGACAAAACAGACACATTCAAGGAGGATGGCCTACACATCTACAGCATTTTCCTCGACAACTGTAACTTTGCAAACGGTGTCATCGCTCACGCGATGGACCGAATCCACTCCTTGGCCCTTGAAGTACGCTAAAACATCAGCAGAGGTTCAAGACGATCAGCAAGGAGTTCAAGGTCATCTTCATCGGCCCGGCCTTAGTGTCCGAGCACAAGCTTTGGCCGACGCTGCTGCCGCAGACCAGGAAGCGGCCTATGAGGAAGCCATAGCTAGACGGACGGCCAAACTAAGAACTGATCAAGCTGCCGAAGCGGCCGTGAGAGCAAACATGGAAGCAGAACAGGTAGCCAAACAAGCCACGGCCGAGGCAGACCTGCAGATACTTCGGGTTCGACAGACTGCCGCTATGGAGAGGGCCAGATCAAAGGCCATAATACAGGCTGAACTCAAAGAAAAGGGGGGCGTTCCCCTCACCTTACCCGAACAGTCGTCGAATGACCACGCCAGAAACTTCTGGGGAAATTGAATCTGGGGAAATTACTTTGCATTTATATATGTCATCCGGCGCGAACTGGTTAAAGAAGACAAAAGGGCATAAAAGATAAACTTCACTGGCACGTAATTAAAGCTTGAAATGGTGCTCAATAAATTTACAATAAATTTTGTAACGTAAACTTCTGTGTGATTTTCAACAACGTACTGCAGACTGTTGTGGTGATACAAAAATATAGTCCGAATTCAAAATCAGATTAATCCTATTGATTGTGAGTTATTTGTGTGACAACTTTAATGTAGCTTTTAAGACATGCAATATAATTACCAATTGGTATTGGAAAAAAACCAATCGGAAAAAGAATCTAAAGAATTGCCAATTGGGTTTTTTTTCTTTCCAATTGGGTTTTTTTTCTTTCCAATTGGTTTTTTTCTTTCCAATTGGTTTTTTTTCTTTCCAATTGGAAAAACACCAATTGGAAAAACACCAATTGGAAAAACACCAATTGGAAAAACACCAATTGGAAAAACACCAATTGGAAAAACACCAATTGGAAAAACACCAATTGGAGAAAATAATGTCCAATTGGTTCCAACTAAAAAGTGCCAATACTCAATTGGTAAATATTCCAATTGGTTCCAATTTGAATTTTCAATTGGTAATGAATTGGAATTTTTGGTAAGGGCTGGGTTTATAAATTATAGGCTTATCTCCATAGCGCAACAGTTTGTGTGTACTAGTTTGCCATATGGGGGTGAGATTTGCCAGGATGGGTATGGTTCCTAGTAAATTACCCGAAAAAGTTAGGGAGTATATAGTAGAAGTATAGTAGAGACAGTTTCCTAACTAGATACACATTGACGTTGGTATATTATATGTCAGCCTTGGAACTACCCACATGGCCAAGGACAATTTATTGCACAAGGTAACACCTATACAAAAACATACAAATATTTGCAAGCCCAGCTAAAAACCCTTTTAAATTTGTTAAAGGAGACTAAGAAACGATTGTTGGGAAATACGAATGTCAAGAAATTACTGGACGTAGCTGATAATCCTCGGCTGTATAAATTTAATGAAGACAATGGAACTAGGGTGTCGAATAGGCCTAATCACTGAAGCGTTAATACCATGATATAGCGTGTACACGTCCACTGTGTCCAAAGGAGCATGCTTCCACTGTTAGCGTCTACAGCGGGTATGATAGTAACACTCGGGCGTGTATAGACGTCCACCGCAACGTGTGCTAGTAATGTTAGACGTGTTAACATGTCAACTGCAACAATCAAGAAAACTTCAGCCATGCCTGACGGGTTAACGCGTCCGGCCTTGCTCGTAACGTGTTTATACGTCATCCGTTTTGAATTTCTGGAAAATTGTGCGTGTACACACGAACTAGTTAACTCTATAATTTCCTGACATTTGTACAGTGCTCTTTTTAGTCTTACGAAAGTCAAGGGAACCAGACTACAAGAACAATTTTTTTTTCTTTTTTAGTTTCTCCAGCATCTATGAACACAAAACTTATTAAAACGGGTAATATATTCACAATATTTACTATGAAATATGAATTCCTGTAATTGAAAATTACAAAACAAAAGCAAATACTACCTTGTTTGAAATCTAATGTTTAATTTTTCAGGTTGTGAGCCGGTGGTTTGTCTTCTACATTGTCTGGATGGCTTTGTCAAAGACGCCAATGGCTGTGATACATGCAGATGTGTTGAACATGGTGAGTGCATTATAAGAATGTAAATAAGGGTCTTCATATCATCACCGTTTAGTTTTATTTTTACGATTTCGATAATTTCTCACTATTTTGCTTAAAAACATTGTACTTAACCATTTTGACATGTTTCTGTAAGCAAAACATCTTTTATTTCCAAATTACACTAATGAATCAAGGGGCAGGCATCTTAATAAAGTCTGGTACGTTTTCCGAGGTCAGCTTACACACTCGAGTATTATGATTGAACCTTAACAGGTGACAGGCCCGGTATCTGCCCAGCTCCCCGCCCAGACTTTGGTTCTATCTGCAGCATTGAGTGCTCCAGTGACGCTGGGTGTGACGAGGGTGAAAAGTGCTGCACCAATGGCTGTGGCCGTGTCTGTGTGCCAGGTAGGTTGATGACCAATGAGGTTCCACTTTGACCTCTCTGTGAAAGTAACCCACAAAACCTTCTCGTAAGAACAACCATCCTCAAATTTGTATCCTTGTGGAGAAATCTCTTTGTTTTTGTGTACAAAATGGTTAGAAAGTCGAGCACGTTTATTGAAAATGCTCCTATTTCAACCACGATTCATATCCTGGGTTCAAATTTTGACCCAATATACCCTATACTATACCCCAACCCAAACACTAAACCCATATCCTATACTTATTTTTTTGAGTAATTTGAGTAAAATCCAAAAATTATATTTCGTGAAATTTCTTGTGGCGACCTATTTATCTATAGAAATATACAATGTGGAGACTTTTTGACTCCATTGTGTTCAGTTCACAGGTACCGAATTTAGAAAAACAAAAACAGGTGATGTCAGGTGATTTATATTGTTTGTGACTGGTATGCGGCTTGGCATAAAAACATTGAATTTTAGATGGTAACTTCTTTTTTTTTTACTGAGAAAGACTTTTTGTGCTCGGCAAATGTTTGTGCTTAGCAGCTCCATGAAATTGGTCCCCGATACCCTGCAAAAGTTGTTAAAGTGAGAATTTTTGTTTTTTTCTAAATGCAGCGTGCTCAGGAAATCTCTGCAGAATTAACTGTACCCCGTTTGGAGGGTTTGCCCTGGATGTAAACGGCTGTGAAATCTGCCGCTGTTTGAATCAAGGTAAAGATAAGTACATCCCGTCACATAATGTGACCCGCTCCATCGAAATCAGGAATAAGTCTCAAAATGAGAAAGGGAATTTCATAAGCTTTCTAATAATACCCATCACAAGTGTGTATCTATTTAGGTTAATGAGTTATGGTCTGATGAAGATGACAGGTGTATATGTATTTGCCGAATCCACATTCCGAGAAAAACACCTTTGAAATAAACAAAATTGACCAAAATCATACGGACAGCGAACACAAATCCTCTTTATTTTCATCTTTATTGATCGTTTTTACATGCAAGACATTAATGACAATAATCTGTGATAACTGCACTTCCTAAAAATACAATGTTCAGAAAATCGACTTGGTCACGATTTTCACCCATTGCGTAAAACGGCCTCAGCGACTTATTCCTGATTACGATGGAGTGGGTCACATAAGCCAGTTCAATTGCTGTATTTAAAGGGACAATATAACATCTGTGACCTGCTCCTACGAAACCCGACATAAGTCGCACGGGCTATTTCGGTATACAGCTCGTCAAATTTGAAATGGGATGAAAAATCTGGCGGACATCGATTTTTGTTTTTCGTTATGTATTTATTCTTTAATATGTATACTTTAACCCTCAGTTAATAAACAAAATCTACTTTATTGATGAGAAAATACAAAAATGCAATTATTGAGGCAAACTGTGTATTAAAATGGGAATCTATTTGATTTCTGTCCCATAGAATCGCGTGTATACGCAGTCTTAAAATCCTCATAAAATTTGAAGTATGTAGGGTATAAAGGTGGTTTTGGAACCAAATGAAAGCTGAAGATGTGTACTAAATGGAAATAACAATATCTCACTTTTAAAAAAACCACTTATGTCTGGTTTTGTGGGAGCAGGTCACATTTGTCATTTGTACATTTTATCGTTTGCAGCAGCAAAAAAGTCGGGCTCAAAATATAAAAAAGGAGCTTAACAAACAACCTGATAGCTCTGCATATTCCGAGAAAACAATATTTTAAGATTTCGATTTCAATTCAAAACCTGCAGTTGGAGTTTGCTGGATTTGTGGTAGTTTAGGGTTAAAGTCAGTATCACAGAAATTCTGATATCAGTGAAAAAATTTTCAGCAACGTTTTTTTGTGTTCACGTCAAGGATTGCGGCAAGTTTGCCCCGTCGTCAGCCCGGATAATGTGGGTATTTGCGTCACCAACTGCGAAACCGACAACGAGTGTACTAACGAGGGAGAGAAATGCTGCGACAACGGATGCGGCCAATTGTGTATGAGAGGTATGACAGGATTGCTTTTAAATATATTCCCCAACTTTCCTAATCTAAAATGATTTTCTGGATGTACTCCATAAATACCCAAATCCATGAATACCTAAGACAGAACTGGGCACAGGGCATAGTGGAGAAAATAATAAAAAATGGGATTTTTTTTTTAAATGTTCAGTTTTACTGATATTTTTAATCTTTGGTATGCCTACTAACTACATTTTGTAACAAAATAGTATGGAATTAGTGGAATACAAAAAATTTAGGAAAAACAATTCACATTTTTCAATATCACATGTACCAAACCTGAAACTTCAAAGGCCTTTTTTCTAATAACATTTTACTTTTGCAACATGTTGATAAATGCAAACTTTAAACAGCTCTAAATCATTAATAAAAGGTCCGATTGAAATGTAAAAAATATCATTGTAAGGAGAAATTTATCCTCTTTTCTAAAACCTGAGAACCCTCATTTCAACCTCTGCCCAGTTCCGTCTCATTTTGCCAGAACCCCTCACATATGCTTCAACTTTCCTAATCTAAAACGATTTTCTTGATTTGCACCTATAATGCAAATTCAATATCAGGGTTCTTTTGTTTTTTACCTTTTCATCGACGTAATTGACACTGTATACCCCAAAATCACTGACTCGGTGGGACTTGAACATATACAGGGTTCGCTAGTTCGGTGGTCAAGGGTGAGACATCTGCACTGGAAAGCAGCAGCCGATTTCACGAATAAAGTGCGTAGCTTGCATCATTTTCGAAAGTGGCGTTAGGCTTACGCAACAACAAAGAATCATTTTGCGAAACTTGGCGTAGCTGCGCAATTTTTTGAACAGCGTTTTCTGATGACTGTTTACATATATTTGTTTTCATTTACGAAATCGTCGTTAATTCACCTCCACCCGCCATTTGAAAAATAGTTTGTCCGACTTTCCGTGAAATCATGCGGCAACGATAAAACATCTGTCATGGGTAAAATAGCGATTCCTTTACTTCAATCATAAAGTTGTGAGTGTCTATAATCAAGCTTATTAGTTGCAATGACAGGCTTTACATCGATAACGATTTGCTGGTAAAATTGGTAATTTTGTATTGCTACGCCACAACTTACGCCACTAAAATTGACTGCGCAAGTTACGCCATAATTTGTTGCGTAAGCCGAGGACTTGCGCACTGTCAAAGTTTTGTGAAACTGTCGTAAGCGAAATGTTGCGCAGCCAAATGTGTTGGGCAGCTTACGCAATAAATACTATCGATACTACACGATTCCTATTGCACTGGTACCAGCAGTCCAGCTGGTCTAATCTTGCCCGTTAGATGAAGCACTACTTTCAAAGGAACGCGGCACGATATATGCACGATCCACTGCCTATCACTGGCATCTTGGGCCAAAACTAAAGTTACGGACAAATTAGGAGAATTTCAACATGGCAAAGTTTAGCTCAGTTGGTAGAGTATCGGTGTGTTGTGTTCCACGGAGGAAACTGGTTTTTTTTCTGGGTATTCGCTCTTTTATTATGTTCGCTCTTTCGTTTGACATTCTTGTTCAGGTTGCGAACCGGTACCTTGCAGAATGTCTTGCGAACATGGTTACGACACGGACGAGAACAACTGCGAGATATGCAAATGCAAAACGCCACCAGGTAAAACAGTAAACACTTGGACAATCTGCATGAAATCCAAATCCCAGCTTGATGCTACAGGAAACATGCATAAACTTTTGTACAGAATCAGAACTGTTCCATCCGACAGAAAGATAGTATCAGTATGGTTGATAGAAATGAAAAATAAATAAAAAATTGTACTCCTTTAAAATTGGCAATCTCATCTTTAAAGGTAAGATACACCATTTGCAGAAATCGAAAATGTTTACTTCCAAATTATTAAAAAGTATCTTACTTATTTGAAAGTAAATAACGATTCTAGGCATCCAGCAAAATGAATGGCGCTGGATATCCTGTAATTGTTGTTTTAAAAAAATTACGATCGCCACGAATGTATTCGTGGGTGACCCACGGCTGTTCACAGCACAGTTTCTGGTCGACTGCTTGTGTATGTACATGTACACTCTGTGTGTTTCCACTCAAGCACATACCACTGGCCAGTCATCACTGAACTGATGATCCCAAACTGAACAATACACCTGTACCAAGTCAATCAAAAGTTAACTGTTGGAGTTTGGCAGGTTTACTATCATGTTCCGTACACTAGTGTACCAATAATTACTGAGCCTGTGTGAGCTGTTGAAATTTGTTTAGATTTGGTATGCTTTCTGCCTAGGGGGTTATTAGGGTTAAACTTGGATTAACTTGTTATTGTAACCACACTGTATGCACCATCAATAAAATAAGACTGGCTTGGTAGATTTTTTTAAATTTTATTCTGTTGTTAAACTTTGTTTTATGGGAAATATGCAGGCTGCAATGAGTTAGTTTGCCGCATAGGCTGCAAGTTGGGCTACGAGAGAGACGAAAACGGATGCGAGCTCTGCAGTTGCATTGAGCCCCAACGGCCCGGTGGTATGGTGCCGTTCGGCAGGCGGGACAGCGGCAGCGACGCTGGCATGTGCCCGTCCACCGAGGGCGCCGGAGGCGTCTGTATCCTGGCTTGCCTAACGGACGAGGATTGCGAGGCGGGCAGGAAATGCTGCAGTAACGGTTGCGGCAAGATCTGCCGAAGACGTAAGACAAATAATTGTACAACTCAAAGTACACTGGAACGCCGCTATAACGAACATGATGAAATCTACAGATTTTGTTCGGTATATCGATCGTTCGGTGTAGCAATTTTCAGCTGCCAGTCTATCAGTTGTCTATTTTCAAGATGGCGTCCATCCTTTTAAATACATTTCTTATTTACCTCACCAAATCTTTATGAATCACATCAAATGTTAAAGCAACGGTTGGCTTTTCTTTTTTATTCATTGGTGAAGTAATAGCTAATTGTCACTCTTGAACATAGCACCGACCGTTTGACGTTCAGGAATTAAACAGGGCCTAATTAATAGCATTTAATAAAATATGTTGACACATTTTTAACAACAATGTTTGGTATGTTTGTACACCAAAATCAGGAGCCCAGAATGATGTTCGTTATAGCCGAATGTTCGGTATAGCGGTGTTCCACTGTACCTTCCATGTTCAACTATAAAGCCGCGTTCGCATTGGACTTAATATTGTCAAAAGTTACCGTACGTGATTGTCAAAGTTAACGGTGTTAAATCCTCCGCTAGAAGCTTGGGCCTGTAGATCTTACTGTTGCGGAGGGTAAAATGGACGATTTGACAATGTTACCCTCTGTCAACATTGGATTTAATTTGGTTAAAGTTGACAACAGTCTCCGTAGGTTTTACCAAAAAAAGTCCAATGCGAACGCGGCTTAATTCAACTGTTTTTCTCATATTGAGTTATCAGTGTATTTTTATCTTTCCGTTTTTTTCTCTTTTCTAGTAATGGAACTAAGGATTCCTTAAAAGTGCCCTAGGCACTGTAGCTCATGAGCCTAAAAAAACAAAACTTTAGAGAGAAAACAATGAGAAGAAGTTAGTTGTAACGGTCGAAAGAAAAACCCAGGACAAAATATTATTGTTGGGTGGGGGGGAACTGTATGGAATAAGGCAGAGACTGAAAACCCAATCTACTTGCTTCTCGGTGATTTGGGAGTCCGAAGATGAAGCCAATGTTTCGATTATACCCCTAAATTGGATTGATTTATAATTCTGCAGCTTGCCCGGGCGTGTCATGCAGAATGGCCTGCGAGTCCTATGTGAAGGACGACAACGGCTGCGACATATGCCGCTGCAAAAGGCCCAAGAGTGAGTAACAAACATGAAGTTTAATAACAGCCTGTAGGACTATTTGCATTCCATGAAATTGTCTTTTCTTCAACTTTGAGTGCTGGTTGGAAACCCTTAACATGGTGTTTAATCCAAGTAATCTTAAATCCAATTATTAAGCTCAAAGGTAGTATACACCATTTGCAAACATCAAAAAACAAAACTGCTGAGTTATTATGAAATACTTTACTTGACTGAGAGAATAACAGTCTCAAGCATCCTGTAAAATCACAGCATCTGGTGTGTTGTGGTTTTCAAGAAAGGTGGAATTTTGTATCAATTTCCAATGATTTCCGGCCAGCAATCGTTGGGAAAAACTGACTATTTTTAAACACTACTCCAATTTATAAAATTTCAAAATGAACAAAGACATTGGCGAGGCGGGACTTTAACCTGCGACCTCCGGAAAACCAGTCGCAGGTTTAATCCCGCCTTGCAAATTTCTCTGTTTACTTTGAAATTTAATAAATTGGGACAGCGTTTGAAAACAGTCAGATTTTTCCAACGATTGTTGGCCGGCATTCATTCAAGTCCCACCTAGCCAATTTCTTTGTTCACTTTCAAATTTTTTGTAAATTTATCTAGTCGGTTTCCCTTGGGGTTTATTTGTGCCAATTTAGTACATTTAGTTAGTCCACATTTTATTTGACACACTGTTTAACACATTCGTGAATGGGTGCCAGCCAACTAGTCAGGTTTCCTAACCTGACAAATATAAATTGGTCCGTCTCGTCTAAAGGAAGTCAAGGAACCAAACTACAAAACAGCATTGAATTTACTGATACGAACCCCCTAACCCATCCATTGACGAAACTTACAGCATAAGCAAATGGTGTATACTACCTTAATATTTTGTTCGTTTACTTGTTGGTATAAATGTAATTTTGGTATTTCAACGATATTTCTTCCGAGATAAACATTTTATCGTATGCGTGCAAAAGCATATAGCGGGTACCAGCAAATTAAAAAAGATCTTCGTGTTTTGAAGTAACATTTTTCTAAAAGCAGTTAGACAGCAAAGTGTCTTCAGGCATTTTATGTCCAAATTTTGTTTGAACAAATGTTTCCATTGTATTTTCGATTGCACACACAAAAATGCACAGAATACGGATTTGGTTACCAGTCCCCCATAGCCTCGTCTGCATTTATCTGCCGCGGTTTAATATTTCAAGAGAAAAATCATTGTCAAATCTTTGTTGTTGGAATAGGTCAGGAACTGGAGATCATGATGCTTTTTTTTAACCAGTTCGTGCTGGATGACGTATAGAAATGCAAAGTTTTCCCCAGATTCAAAACGGATGACGCATAAAGACGCCACGAGCAAGGCCGAACATGTCTGTTAGCAGCGAGCAAGGCCGGAAATGCGTGTGTGTGTGCTTCCTGGCACTAGCGGCCTGAACCCGCTTCGGATCGAGTTTCGTTAAAAATAATCCCGCCCCTCGGCTCGGTGATGTTAAAATAATCCCGGCGCGAACTGGTTAAAGTCAAAGTGGTGTCGTTGTGATGAGCCTTATCTTTCGCAGCTCTCCAAACCATTAAATCTGTTGTTTGTTGTTGTTGTAGTCAAGTTTGGCAAGTGTCCTGCCATACAAGCAGGTATCTGTAGCAACGAATGCGAGACTGACGATGACTGTAGTGGGAAAAGAATGAAGTGCTGCTCCAACGGATGTGGCCGAACCTGCACGAGGGGTAACAACCAAATCCTTCAACTCCTATTAACACTTGACTGCCAACTACGAGTATAGTCGAAGTAACAGGTGTACCTTGACTGAGAAACGTCACTGCAGTAACGCTTCTCAGATTGAAATTGTTGGGGATAAAAAGTGATATATTTTTTCATAACCACAGTACTTCAAAGTGAAAAGTTTCTAAAAATGCATTATACTATCCAAAGCTGCTGTACTTCTTACCAAGTAGATTTTTATTTCCGAATCTTTTTGGAGTAATTACCAAACGTATACGATCCCTTAAAGGCTTCTGACTTTAGAATGCATTAAAGAAGGACATTTACAACACAGGGAACCTCCAACATAGGTCGGGATAGCTCAGTTGGTAGAGCACCGGAACGGCAATCCAGAGGATTCAGGTTCACACCCTGCTCCAGCCAATTTGTTGGTTCAGTGTTAACAAGTATTTGTTGCTATCCATGTTCAGGGGCCATCCATAATGAACGTTATCCTTGCGTAATTCTCATGATTTGTTCACTTGCAGCATGCTCCCCTGTCAAATGCCGTATGGGTTGCCACTGGGGTTATGCTACCAACAGTGACGGGTGTGAGATCTGTGAATGCTTGCCAAGTCCTGGTATGTATCCCCCTCCCCCACCTTCTATTGAATTGCTGTAATCAACATTCACACATTATCTGTCTGAAATCTACTTCAAACATGTGATAAGAAATACATTAGAAAAAGTTCTGTGAGATATTTTTATAAAATAAGCACCTTTTGGGCTTAAAAAAACCAAAATTGTATTTGATCATTCAAAAATGCACTTGACCTAATATTTAAATATTTGAAATGCCCCAATCAAGTTTTCTCACATCCAGCAGCATCTGCTTTTCTCGCAGGTCAAAAGTTGCATACAAAACGGGTGACAACCCTCTTCCCTGGTTTCGTAGTGATGAGGGTCGACTTTTCAAAAGCCATGGGAACAAATGTGACCTGCTCCCACAAAACCAGACATATAAAGTGGTTTTTGTTTTTAAAGGGAGATATTGTTATTTTCATTTTGTACACATCTTCAGCTTTCATTTGGTACCAAAACTACCTTTATACCATACATACTTACGATTTCCGATAATCTATGGAATATTTGAGATAAATTATGGAGATAAATTACCACTTTTAGGACATAGTTTGCCTCAATAAATGCATGATTTGTGTACTTTCTCATCAATAAAGTAGATTTTGTTAAATTTAAAGTATACATATTAAAGAATAACAAAAAAACAAAAATTGATGTCCACCAGATTTGTCACCCTATTTTAACTTTGACGAGCTGTATCTCGAAATAGCCCTGTGCAACTTATGTCGGGTTTCGTAGGAGCGGATCACAAATAGTAAATTCGTTCACCATAGGGAGAACGAAAATGTTTGAGCCCCGGGGTGAATGGAATCAGTGAATGAATGTCACATGATGCGAGTTCCACCAATCAAATGACGAGGATCTGCATATACTATAACTGTAAGCCCTATTTTCTTGTTTGTTTTACTATACAGCTGTCAAACCAGGCCAGTGCCCAGCCACTTCGCCAGAGTCGGTGGGAGGTATATGCACCACAGAGTGCAGCATTGATTCAGACTGTGCTGGTGAATTCAAGTGCTGTAGTAACAATTGCGGTCAGGTGTGCGTACCAGGTATGTCCCTCTATACATTTCATTGCTCTGTATACATTCTGTGTAGAAGCCATCGTCGTTGGCACCCAGGAAGTGGTTCTTAGCATCGAGGACGTCTTCATCTGAGGCAAATTGGTGACCACCGAGCTCCTACTACAACTTCGGGAAGAGGTCAGATGCTGCCAAATCAGGAGAATATTTTGAATCCAGCTTTTCCACGATTTCCTCCCGTAGCTGTTTCAGAAGAATCTATCAACTAGATGAATCAGATCCAGTTTTGGCAATATTGGAAAAGCTACCCAGCAAATTATCGATCATACCTCGCACACAAGCATTGGCTTGAGCACATCTCATGTGAGGTGTATGCTCATAATTTTCTGAGTAGTGTTGCCATTATATGCGAGGTGTTCTGACAAAATGAGAATAAAAATAAAATTCATCGTACAAATACTGCTTTGTTACACTTCTTCCGACATTGCTTTTACAAGTTATACGGCTTTTAAAAGTTTGTATTTATTGACGTCAAAAGAGTAAAATACGGAGAGTATTATAATAAAGCTCTAGTATAAAGTTTATAGTTTTGAAAATGATAGATGAAATTGTTTGTTCTTAAAAACACTTTTATTCCCTGGTTTTTATATCATTTTCTTAAACTATGTGTAGTACACAAATCAGAGATTACAATTATATTGTAAATCTGAAAATCAGGAAAATAATAAGACTTGTTCAGTTTTTTGCATTTTTCTCCACTATGGGCCTGTGTCCAGTTCTGTCTCATTTTGCCAGAACGACTCGCATATTGCCAAAACTGGATGTGACATATCTTACTTTGAGTGACTACGCTTGTACCAATTAAAACCGGAGCATCTTTTTTTCATTTGACACAAATCTCTTCATTTGTTTTGCCTTCTGTTGTATGCCAATACAGCCTGCCCATCGTTCAGTTGCCGGATAAAGTGCCCCTTCGGCCATTTGACGGACGAAAACGGATGCCAGGTCTGTGAGTGCAGGCCCCCTTCAGTCAGTAAGTATCCAATGCACACAAGGAAAGGGCACGATGTGATTTTGCATTCCAAGCGGACGCGGTCATTAGCAGGATGAGAATAAGACAAAAGATGTTCACAGTTGCATCCAAGTGCTCCAATTCCACATCCTTTTCCAAATCCACGTCCTGAATTAAGTCGTAGGAATCCAAATTCACATCAGGTTTTCACACATTTTCGAATTCACATCTTGCGGCGGGCTTGCGGCGGGCTGGCTGCGAGCTTGCGGAGGGCTCGTGGCGGTCTTGTAGCAGGCTTGCGACAGGCTTGCGGTGGGCTCGCAAAGAGGCTTGCGGTGATCTCGCGGCAGGCTTGCGGCGGGCTTGCGGCAGGTTTGCGGCGGGCTTGCGGCAGGTTTGCGGCAGGCTTGCGGCAGTCTTGCGAAGGTCTTTGACGATCTTTGACGGTCTTGCGGCGATCTTGCAGCGCTCGTCACATAAAAGTGTATTACATAAAAAGTATTTAAGTTTTGTCATCCAAATTTGATTACTTGTAATATGTGCATACGCAGTGAACACCTAGTACAAAAACAATTGTTGTATTTTATTCTATAAACCTAAACCTTGCTATTCAGTCCCACGGAGCCGAATATGCCCAGTCATTGAGGAAGGTATCGGAGGCATTTGTGCCGAGGAGTGCGATGAGCGCGATGAGCAGAACCCCTGCGCCTCAGGACAGATATGCTGCTCCAACGGATGCGGACACAGCTGTATAGAAGGTAGAAAGAATTTGAAATCAGATAATTACTGTTGATAAGATTTAGGAGAGTCAGGTTGGCATAGCGGTTCGTTCCTTGCCTTCCACAGCTGTGGCCTGGGTTCGAATCCCACCTGGGACAATCTGTAGTATTTTTTAAAAGCTTTTGCGGAATCCTTTGTTTTATTTAAAGGTAGAATACACCATTTGCAGATATCGAACAAATTTACTACTAAATTATCAAGAAATATCTTGCGTATTTAAAAGTAAATAATTTGTAGTATTTTTTAATAATAATTGTAGGCATCTAAGCAAAATGATTGCACTAGATATTCTGTAATTGTTCCGATAAATTGAATTTTATAAAAAGAATTCAAGTGAATTTTGTTTCGTATAATTATTAAAAACTAAACATGCTCTTAGAAGAAAACAATTTGATTTCTTTCTCCATAACCAAGATATACACTCCTGTAGTTTGAAAATAAATGAATAGATTACATTGGCAAATAAAAAATGGAAGAAAACAAAATTGAAAAAAAAAAGCTGCCACCGCTCACGCTGCAATGCTATCACACATTTGCCAAATCTAGGTGTGTATACCTTGCCAAAAATCACTACGAGCATTACTCCTCTCGATCATTTCTCGACCGGCGGTCCAATGTTTGAACCAGGGCTGATGGCCTAATGATCTCTTTTGTTTATTTTCACAGGTTGTCTTCCAGTAACGTGTCGCATGCGCTGCCCCTATGGATGGGCACGGAATGCCGAGGGTTGTGAATTCTGCCAATGCAAAGAGACACCTACCGGTAAGCAGGCTTTCAAATATGACTACTTTTCCTACTTGTTTTTGTGTCGCCTAAACAAATTTTGAGAGACCTTAGCAGTCGTAAATTCTGTATGCCCGTTTTTTCATGTACTACGTAACCCCCGAAGGACAGAAGCACAATAGGCGAACAACAGATTCTTTCAGTTTTCGGGCGTTCCTCTTTTGTTGAATTTTATCCTCGGGCGTTAAAGTGTACCAGGAGGAGAAAAACATCATGACAAAAAAAATTTCATGACATGAAATCAATGACAGAAGGAAAATCACCAGGACCAGATAATATCACAGCAGAAGTGCTTCAATGTGGAGGAGAAATGGTTACAAAAAAAAATTGCTAACCTGTTCAACAAATGCCGTAGAACCAGCAACATATACCCCCCAATCGTTAACACCCCTTCATTGCTAACCACTTACCCCTTACTATGTATTAAAGGTAGGATCAACCATTTGCACATTTCAAAAATATTTACTACCTAATTATTAAGAAATATCTTACTTATTTAAAAGTAAATAATGATTCTAGGCATCCAGCAAAATGATTGCGCTAGATATCCTGTAGTTATTCCGAAAAATATTATTTTATAAAACATTCGCGATTGGCGGACGGCGATCGCGAAAAAAACAATAATAACATAAGAATAACTGCCCGACGGCGGTTGAAAACAAACACTGTTTTTCGTGATTTTCTCGCCGTCTATAATTGTATAACTTCGGACAGGTCAGTTAAACGAGATTTACTAAAAAAAATACAACCCCCCGAATTCACCCATTCATGATAATTCAAGCAATTACCAATGGTGTATTCTACTTTTCTGCAGCTGTCGCAGTGTGTCCACCCATTTCTGATGAAGACGTACTTGGGCTTTGTGCTGAGGAATGTGAGGGGGATAATGATTGCCAAGACGGACACAAATGCTGCTCCAATGGCTGTGGCCATTCATGCATACAAGGTCGGTTTTCTATATTTTGTAATTATAAATTTCTCTTTTTTTTTTTTAAGTGAAACATTCTGTAGTTGTTTTATAGAAACAGATAACTGATTCCTTGTCATTTGATATTTTAAGGGAAAACGTACTGAATGTAGTCAGTTATTTGATCCCGGACATGCATTGACTTCTTTCCTCAATCCAACGTTAACCTTAGCATCGCACAGGAATTTGTCAATGTTTTTCATCTGTGACAGCGCTTCGACGGCAAAGAGCAAGTTCGGGCGCGAACTATAGTCAACCATTAGTCAGTCTCTGCTTTACCAATGCGCATGCTCAAATGCAGTTCGCTCGAACGGCTCTAGTCAAACTATTGTTGAAAAGATGGCAACCGCTTTGTTTACATTTGCGACATGAATGATATGGGTATTGGCACTATTCTCCGAAGCATATTTTTAGGATAAGTCATATCGTTAGTCATGTTGGTAAAAAAACACAAGAAAACAATAACATTAGGCTTGCCAGATTTTCACTTAACGTTACTGCCTTTCCCTCCGTTCGACTACTGCCATCACTGGTTCTCTCCATGTTTTCTTATGGAAAGGGGCTATTGTCCACCAGCAGCAACCGTGCCCCGGGGTCTGGTTCCAAATAGTCGACTAGATAGTCCAACCATTCTGCGTTTGAGTGACGTTAGTCGAACTATGGTTAACTATAGTTCGCGCCCGAACTTGCTCAAAGTTGTCTCAGCAAAGACTGCATATGCCTCCTATTGGCTGAAAGCGTACTGAATCTGTTTTTTGTTTGTCTTAACAGCGTCAGAAATTTCGACAAGCTCACTTAAATCGCCTTTTATTACCAGCACAAAACCTTTAGGCGTGTTTGTTCTTGTGGTGTAAGTGCACATGGCGTAGCGCGCGGTACGATCAACGTGTGTTGCTATAGCCCCACGAATGATAACGAGGCTCACGTGCAGTGGGACGAAACGAATGGAACTGACTAAAATTCCACCAATCAAATGACAAGGATCCGGTTCGGTGTTATATAAAAGTAACTATTGTGATGCTTGTCTGTTGAATATTTTACGTTCATAGATGCTGGAAAAAAACCAAGAGCATTAACCCTCATATATGACACGATCAAGCCGAATCAGTCGGATGTCGGGGAATCCCAAAAATGCACTGTATTCTTCCTTGGTATTTAAACAAATTTACATAACTCGTCAACAAAACATCGTATCAACATGGGGTTTTCAGTTTTTAAAACGTACAGATGCCCTCTTTGAAACTACATGAACACTCATTTTTTGACCGGGGCCGACATCCGACTGATTTCGCTTGATCGTGTCATATATGAGTCACAGCTGGACTCTGTTGGATTTTAGAACAATTGTGACCAGCTCTACAAAAATGTGTATTAATATAGTCGCACTATCATGTAATGGCCCGCTCAACATTGAGAGGGTAAACATTTCATCAAATTGTGACTTTTTTATTTTGTCATGAATGACATCTTTAATACCTACAGTTTCAGGTTTCATTTAAAGAAATTTTGATTTTGATGAATAAAGTGGAAAAAAACTATCGTTTTTTGTGCATCGCTCTGTTGTAGTACAACAGAGCCGGCTAGTTCAAAGCCTGTTTTCTCAGTTGTGTAAATTAAACTCCAAGAAAGTAATCAATATGCAAACACGTCATATCTCTAAAACGAGAGGGGCTATAGATCTCTATTATATACCAAATAAAAGCTTTTGTTGTGGGCTTTCTTACCATGTACATGTATATAACTCAATTCCTTTTTTTGCGACATACACCTTTTTGTATAGCCGGTCACAATTAGGGGGTTAGGAACAATTATCTACGGCCTATTGAATAACTACAAAAGCTTCATCAAGCCACAACAAAAGGTTATTATTGATGTTATTTTTCCGTTTCTGAATTACAGCCGTGATGCAGGAGCCCATCGTGTGCATGCCACTTCGATGCGACCTTTACTGTCGCTACGGTTACAGAGTGGATGACTACAGTTGTGCGCTCTGTGAATGCGCCGAGAAAAGTGAGTAATTTAATCCATCAGGGACCAAAACAATTTGAAAAAACTACGTATTATATTTAAAGCTGCTTATATTTTTTGGGGGCAGCTATCAAAAAAAATTAACCAGGAAAAATATTGTTGAAAACTTTAAACTTGTAAAGATGTAAATGACACTAAAACTCCATGTGAAATTATTCCTTCTGTCATGCTGCCATTTTAAAGAAAAAAATATAAGAATGTCATTTCCCAAGATGGGTCTCAAAGATGTATGACTCGTGACTTGGACTTAAGTTCCATTTTCTGTGACTCGGACTTGAGTCACAGTGACAAATGACTCGGACTTTGGTGACTCAAATGCAAGTCTGGTTTAACTCTCTTCCAACAACCTCCCCTCCACCCCAAATTTAAGGGGGGGGGGGTACGGTTTGGAGTGACAAAATGTTGACATACCCCTAAAGCCCGAGCAAATCTAAACTTTGAATTGACATTTACCTAATTTTGTTTTTCTTGTATGATATGTCATCTAGGGGAAATTACAAATTTGTGTCCAGTCATGGAGGAAGGTATCGGAGGCGGTATCGGAGGCATTTGCGTTGAGGAGTGCGGTGAGCAGAACCCCTGCGCCTCAGGACAGATTTGCTGCACCAACGGATGCGGACACAGCTGTATAGAAGGTTGATAATTTTTTATTTGCTTCTGTATCCAAATTATTTATTCCCGCAGTTTTGAAATTTGTTCCCATTTTACTCGTAAAGTTTCCAATTTTCACATTACTTACATTCGTACTTCTTTAGCTCATAAAACTATTAAACATGAGAGACCCATGCCTAAGAACGTGCTTCTCCAGTACGCACCGGGATTATTTTGACATTGACTGGCCCAGGCACTGTTGACATTGTCCAACCAGTTACTTGCGACTGGCTTTATAAAAGGACTTGCGGCAGGACTTGCGGCAGGACTTGCGGCAGGACTTGCGGCAGGACTTGCGGCAGGACTTGCGGCAGGACTTGCGGCAGGACTTGTGGCAGGACTTGCGGCAGGACTTGTGACTGGACTTGTGACTGGACTTGTGACTGGACTTGTGACTGGACTTGTGACTGGACTTGTGACTGGACTTGTGACTGGACTTGTGACTGGACTTTTGACTGGACTTGTGACTGGACTTGTGACTGGACTTGTGACTGGACTTGTGACTGGACTTGTGACTGGACTTGTGACTGGACTTTTCACTGGACTTTTCACTGGACTTTTCACTGGAGTTTTCACTGGACTTTTCACTGGACTTTTCACTGGACTTTTGACTGGACTTTTCACTGGACTTTTCACTGGACTTTTCACCGGACTTTTCACTGGACTTTTCACTGGACTTTTCACTGGACTTTTCACTGGACTTTTCACTGGACTTTTCACTGGACTTTTCACTGGACTTTCAGGGACTCAAATTCAACTCTGGTAGAAAGTACTGGTATTATTTTTTTTTTTAACCAGTATGTAATATAAAAAATTAATGATTCAAATTTCAGATTTCACTCAAATATAATTTTTCCAGGTTGTGAGCCTGTTATGTGTCGGATGCGCTGCCCTGACGGTTGGGCAAGGAATGAAGAAGGCTGTGAAATCTGTCAATGCAAAGACGCCCCAAGCGGTAAGTCAAGAAATATGTTTTCTTTCTTTTTGTGGAACTTTCTTTCAACAAACTAGTCTCGGTCCCAGCAATTTAAATTTACTGATTCAATGTTCTTGTTATATGTCATTTAGGAGGAATTACAAATTTGTGTCCAGTCATGGCGGAAGTTTTCGGAGGCATTTGCGTTGAGGAGTGCGGTGAGCAGAACCCCTGTGCCTCAGGACAGATATGCTGCGACAACGGATGCGGACACAGCTGTATAGAAGGTTGAACATTTTTTATTTGCTTCTGTATCCAAATTATTTATTCCCGCAGTTCTAAAATTTGTTCCCATTTTACTCGTAAAGTTTCCAATTTTCACATTAGTAACTTTCGTACTTCTTTAGCTCCTAAAACTATTAAACATGAGAGACCCATGCCTAAGAACGTGCTTATCCAGTACGCACCGGGATTATTTTGACATTGACTGGCCCAGGCACTGTTGACATTGTCCAACCAGTTACTTGCGACTGGCTTTATAAAAGGACTTGTGGCAGGACTTGTGACTGGACTTGTGACTGGACTTGTGACTGGACTTGTGACTGGACTTGTGACTGGACTTGTGACTGGACTTGTGACTGGACTTGTGACTGGACTTGTGACTGGACTTGTGACTGGACTTGTGACTGGACTTGTGACTGGACTTGTGACTGGACTTGTGACTGGACTTGTGACTGGACTTGTGACTGGACTTTTGACTGGACTTGTGACTGGACTTGTGACTGGACTTGTGACTGGACTTGTGACTGGACTTGTGACTGGACTTTTGACTGGACTTTTGACTGGACTTTTGACTGGACTTTTGACTGGACTTTTGACTGGACTTTTGACTGGACTTTTGACTGGACTTTTGACTGGACTTTTGACTGGACTTTTGACTGGACTTTTGACTGGACTTTTGACTGGACTTTTGACTGGACTTTTGACTGGACTTTTGACTGGACTTTTGACTGGACTTCTGACTGGACTTCTGACTGGACTTCTGACTGGACTTTTGACTGGACTTTTGACTGGACTTTTGACTGGACTTTTGACTGGACTTTTGACTGGACTTTTGACTGGACTTTTGACTGGACTTTTGACTGGACTTTTGACTGGACTTTTGACTGGACTTTTGACTGGACTTTTGACTGGACTTTTGACTGGACTTTTGACTGGACTTTTGACTGGACTTTTGACTGGACTTTTGACTGGACTTTTGACTGGACTTTTGACTGGACTTTTGACTGGACTTTTGACTGGACTTTTGACTGGACTTTTGACTGGACTTTTGACTGGACTTTTGACTGGACTTTTGACTGGACTTTTGACTGGACTTTTGACTGGACTTTTGACTGGACTTTTGACTGGACTTTTGACTGGACTTTCAGGGACTCAAATTCAACTCTGGTAGAAAGTACTGGTATTATTTTTTTTTAACCAGTATGTAATATAAAAAATTAATGATTCAAATTTCAGATTTCACTCAAATATAATTTGTCCAGGTTGTGAGCCTGTTATGTGTCGGATGCGCTGCCCTGACGGTTGGGCAAGGAATGAAGAAGGCTGTGAAATCTGTCAATGCAAAGACGCCCCAAGCGGTAAGTCAAGAAATATGTTTTCTTTCTTTTTGTGGAACTTTCTTTCAACAAACTAGTCTCGGTCCCAGCAATTTAAATTTACTGATTTAATGTTCTTGTTATATGTCATTTAGGAGGAATTACAAATTTGTGTCCAGTCATGGCAGAAGTTTTCGGAGGCATTTGCGTTGAGGAGTGCGGTGAGCAGAACCCCTGTGCCTCAGGACAGATATGCTGCGACAACGGATGCGGACACAGCTGTATAGAAGGTTGAACATTTTTTATTTGCTTCTGTATCCAAATTATTTATTCCCGCAGTTCTAAAATTTGTTCCCATTTTACTTGTAAAGTTTCCAATTTTCACATTAGTAACTTTCGTACTTCTTTAGCTCCTAAAACTATTAAACATGAGAGACCCATGCCTAAGAACGTGCTTATCCAGTACGCACCGGGATTATTTTGACATTGACTGGCCCAGGCACTGTTGACATTGTCCAACCAGTTACTTGCGACTGGCTTTATAAAAGGACTTGTGGCAGGACTTGTGACTGGACTTGTGACTGGACTTGTGACTGGACTTGTGACTGGACTTGTGACTGGACTTGTGACTGGGCTTTATAAAAGGACTTGTGGCAGGACTTGTGACTGGACTTGTGACTGGACTTGTGACTGGACTTGTGACTGGACTTGTGACTGGACTTGTGACTGGACTTGTGACTGGACTTTTGACTGGACTTTTGACTGGACTTGTGACTGGACTTTTGACTGGACTTTTGACTGGACTTGTGACTGGACTTGTGACTGGACTTGTGACTGGACTTGTGACTGGACTTGTGACTGGACTTGTGACTGGACTTGTGACTGGACTTGTGACTGGACTTGTGACTGGACTTTTGACTGGACTTGTGACTGGACTTTTGACTGGACTTTTGACTGGACTTTTGACTGGACTTTTGACTGGACTTTTGACTGGACTTTTGACTGGACTTTTGACTGGACTTTTGACTGGACTTTTGACTGGACTTTTGACTGGACTTTTGACTGGACTTCTGACTGGACTTCTGACTGGACTTCTGACTGGACTTTTGACTGGACTTTTGACTGGACTTTTGACTGGACTTTTGACTGGACTTTTGACTGGACTTTTGACTGGACTTTTGACTGGACTTTTGACTGGACTTTTGACTGGACTTTTGACTGGACTTTTGACTGGACTTTTGACTGGACTTTTGACTGGACTTTTGACTGGACTTTTGACTGGACTTTTGACTGGACTTTTGACTGGACTTTTGACTGGACTTTTGACTGGACTTTTGACTGGACTTTTGACTGGACTTTTGACTGGACTTTCAGGGACTCAAATTCAACTCTGGTAGAAAGTACTGGTATTATTTTTTTTTAACCAGTATGTAATATAAAAAATTAATGATTCAAATTTCAGATTTCACTCAAATATAATTTGTCCAGGTTGTGAGCCTGTTATGTGTCGGATGCGCTGCCCTGACGGTTGGGCAAGGAATGAAGAAGGCTGTGAAATCTGTCAATGCAAAGACGCCCCAAGCGGTAAGTCAAGAAATATGTTTTCTTTCTTTTTGTGGAACTTTCTTTCAACAAACTAGTCTCGGTCCCAGCAATTTAAATTTACTGATTTAATGTTCTTGTTATATGTCATTTAGGAGGAATTACAAATTTGTGTCCAGTCATGGCAGAAGTTTTCGGAGGCATTTGCGTTGAGGAGTGCGGTGAGCAGAACCCCTGTGCCTCAGGACAGATATGCTGCGACAACGGATGCGGACACAGCTGTATAGAAGGTTGAACATTTTTTATTTGCTTCTGTATCCAAATTATTTATTCCCGCAGTTCTAAAATTTGTTCCCATTTTACTTGTAAAGTTTCCAATTTTCACATTAGTAACTTTCGTACTTCTTTAGCTCCTAAAACTATTAAACATGAGAGACCCATGCCTAAGAACGTGCTTATCCAGTACGCACCGGGATTATTTTGACATTGACGGGCCCAGGCACTGTTGACATTGTCCAACCAGTTACTTGCGACTGGCTTTATAAAAGGACTTGTGGCAGGACTTGTGGCAGGACTTGTGGCAGGACTTGTGACTGGACTTGTGACTGGACTTGTGACTGGACTTGTGACTGGACTTGTGACTGGACTTTTGACTGGACTTTTGACTGGACTTTTGACTGGACTTTTGACTGGACTTTTGACTGGACTTTTGACTGGACTTTTGACTGGACTTTTGACTGGACTTTTGACTGGACTTTTGACTGGACTTTTGACTGGACTTGTGACTGGACTTTTGACTGGACTTTTGACTGGACTTGTGACTGGACTTTTGACTGGACTTTTGACTGGACTTGTGACTGGACTTGTGACTGGACTTGTGACTGGACTTGTGACTGGACTTGTGACTGGACTTGTGACTGGACTTGTGACTGGACTTGTGACTGGACTTGTGACTGGACTTGTGACTGGACTTGTGACTGGACTTGTGACTGGACTTGTGACTGGACTTGTGACTGGACTTTTGACTGGACTTTTGACTGGACTTTTGACTGGACTTTTGACTGGACTTTTGACTGGACTTTTGACTGGACTTTTGACTGGACTTTTGACTGGACTTTTGACTGGACTTCTGACTGGACTTCTGACTGGACTTCTGACTGGACTTTTGACTGGACTTTTGACTGGACTTTTGACTGGACTTTTGACTGGACTTTTGACTGGACTTTTGACTGGACTTTTGACTGGACTTTTGACTGGACTTTTGACTGGACTTTTGACTGGACTTTTGACTGGACTTTTGACTGGACTTTTGACTGGACTTTTGACTGGACTTTTGACTGGACTTTTGACTGGACTTTTGACTGGACTTTTGACTGGACTTTTGACTGGACTTTTGACTGGACTTTTGACTGGACTTTTGACTGGACTTTCAGGGACTCAAATTCAACTCTGGTAGAAAGTACTGGTATTATTTTTTTTTAACCAGTATGTAATATAAAAAATTAATGATTCAAATTTCAGATTTCACTCAAATATAATTTGTCCAGGTTGTGAGCCTGTTATGTGTCGGATGCGCTGCCCTGACGGTTGGGCAAGGAATGAAGAAGGCTGTGAAATCTGTCAATGCAAAGACGCCCCAAGCGGTAAGTCAAGAAATATGTTTTCTTTCTTTTTGTGGAACTTTCTTTCAACAAACTAGTCTCGGTCCCAGCAATTTAAATTTACTGATTTAATGTTCTTGTTATATGTCATTTAGGAGGAATTACAAATTTGTGTCCAGTCATGGCAGAAGTTTTCGGAGGCATTTGCGTTGAGGAGTGCAGTGAGCAGAACCCCTGTGCCTCAGGACAGATATGCTGCGACAACGGATGCGGACACAGCTGTATAGAAGGTTGAACATTTTTTATTTGCTTCTGTATCCAAATTATTTATTCCCGCAGTTCTAAAATTTGTTCCCATTTTACTCGTAAAGTTTCCAATTTTCACATTAATAACTTTCGTACTTCTTTAGCTCCTAAAACTATTAAACATGAGAGACCCATGCCTAAGAACGTGCTTATCCAGTACGCACCGGGATTATTTTGACATTGACGGGCCCAGGCACTGTTGACATTGTCCAACCAGTTACTTGCGACTGGCTTTATAAAAGGACTTGTGGCAGGACTTGTGGCAGGACTTGTGGCAGGACTTGTGACTGGACTTGTGACTGGACTTGTGACTGGACTTGTGACTGGACTTGTGACTGGACTTGTGACTGGACTTTTGACTGGACTTGTGACTGGACTTGTGACTGGACTTTTGACTGGACTTTTGACTGGACTTGTGACTGGACTTGTGACTGGACTTGTGACTGGACTTGTGACTGGACTTGTGACTGGACTTGTGACTGGACTTGTGACTGGACTTGTGACTGGACTTGTGACTGGACTTTTGACTGGACTTTTGACTGGACTTTTGACTGGACTTTTGACTGGACTTTTGACTGGACTTTTGACTGGACTTTTGACTGGACTTTTGACTGGACTTTTGACTGGACTTTTGACTGGACTTTTGACTGGACTTTTGACTGGACTTCTGACTGGACTTCTGACTGGACTTCTGACTGGACTTTTGACTGGACTTTTGACTGGACTTTTGACTGGACTTTTGACTGGACTTTTGACTGGACTTTTGACTGGACTTTTGACTGGACTTTTGACTGGACTTTTGACTGGACTTTTGACTGGACTTTTGACTGGACTTTTGACTGGACTTTTGACTGGACTTTTGACTGGACCCTTGACTGGACTTTTGACTGGACTTTTGACTGGACTTTTGACTGGACTTTTGACTGGACTTTTGACTGGACTTTTGACTGGACTTTCAGGGACTCAAATTCAACTCTGGTAGAAAGTACTGGTATTATTATTTTTTTTAACCAGTATGTAATATAAAAAATTAATGATTCAAATTTCAGATTTCACTCAAATATAATTTTTCCAGGTTGTGAGCCTGTTATGTGTCGGATGCGCTGCCCTGACGGTTGGGCAAGGAATGAAGAAGGCTGTGAAATCTGTCAATGCAAAGATGCCCCAAGCGGTAAGTCAAGAAATATGTTTTCTTTCTTTTTGTGGAACTTTCTTTCAACAAACTAGTCTCGGTCCCAGCAATTTAAATTTACTGATTCAATGTTCTTGTTATATGTCATTTAGGAGGAATTACAAATTTGTGTCCAGTCATTGAGGAAGTCATGGAGGAAAGTATCGGAGGCATTTGCGTCGAGGAGTGCGGTGAGCAGAACCCCTGCGCCTCAGGACAGATATGCTGCTCCAACGGATGTGGACACAGCTGTATTGAAGGTTGATAATTTGATATTTTCTCTCAACGATATCTTTAAAGATTATCTTTAACTTCCTACATTTATACTAAAGCGAAATGCCGCTATAACCAACATCACAGAATCCACAGATTTGGTTCTTTGATCTTTTTTTTGCCAGCCATTTTTCTCTTTTCCCCCCGTTTCTATGGGTTTTGGGCAGGGTTTCAGGACATGGAATGTATCTCTATTGTGCTGGGGCCATACCCACAGTTAGTGGTTCTCACAGATTAGTGTTTAGCATTTCTCAGATCCAGCACGGAGGCACAAAACCACTGTTCATTCATCATTTCAATTCTGTTGGCAGCATGTCCTGGTGGTAATACCCACAGACGACCTTGACCAGGTGCCGACCATTAAATATTGTAATTACAAAATCATGTCATTCAACACACCAAATTCTAAAGCGATGGTTAGCTTTTCCCTTCTTTTCATTGGGGAAATAATATTAACAGCCACCAGTCATTCTTTAACATAAAGCACCAGCTTTACGTGACTGGACTTGTGAAAGGACTTGTGAAAGGACTTGTGAAAGGACTTGTGAAAGGACTTGTGAAAGGACTTGTGAAAGGACTTGTGAAAGGACTTGTGAAAGGACTTGTGAAAGGACTTGTGAAAGGACTTGTGAAAGGACTTGTGAAAGGACTTGTGAAAGGACTTGTGAAAGGACTTGTGAAAGGACTTGTGAAAGGACTTGTGAAAGGACTTGTGAAAGGACTTGTGAAAGGACTTGTGAAAGGACTTGTGAAAGGACTTGTGAAAGGACTTGTGAAAGGACTTGTGAAAGGACTTGTGAAAGGACTTGTGAAAGGACTTGTGAAAGGACTTGTGAAAGGACTTGTGAAAGGACTTGTGAAAGGACTTGTGAAAGGACTTGTGAAAGGACTTGTGAAAGGACTTGTGAAAGGACTTGTGAAAGGACTTGTGAAAGGACTTGTGATTGGACTTTCAGGGACTCAAATTCAACTCTGGTAGAAAGTACTGGTATTATTTTTTTTAACCAGTATGTAATATAAAAAATGAATGAATCAAATTTCAATTTGTCCAGGTTGTGAGCCTGTTATGTGTCGGATGCGCTGCCCTGACGGTTGGGCAAGGAATGAAGAAGGCTGTGAAATCTGTCAATGCAAAGACGCCCCAAGCGGTAAGTCAAGAAATATGTTTTCTTTCTTTTTGTGGAACTTTCTTTCAACAAACTAGTCTCGGTCCCAGCAATTTAAATTTAGTGATTCAATGTTCTTGTTATATGTCATTTAGGAGGAATTACAAATTTGTGTCCAGTCATGGAGGAAGGTTTTGGAGGCATTTGTTTGAATTATTGTTTGAATTATCAAGAATGGGTGGATGTAAAGGTAGGATGCACCATTGGTAATTGCTTAAATTATCAGGAATGGGTGGATGTAAAGGTAGGATACACCATTGGTAATTGCTTGAATTATCAGGAATGGGTGGATGTAAAGGTAGGATACACCATTGGTAATTGCTTGAATTATCAGGAATGGGTGGATGTAAAGGTAGGATACACCATTAGTAATTGCTTGAATTATCAGGAATGGTGGATGTGAAATTCAATTTTTCGGAACAATTACAGGATATCTAAAGCAATCATTTTGCTGGATGCCTAGAATCATTATTTACTTTTACAATTTTGTACGATTCCGTGACAGATTGCCGGCCGCTTCGTTGTCGCCTGGGCTGCCGCAACGGATACCGGACCGACGAAAACGGATGCGACATATGCAAGTGTCGACACCGGACTCCCATCCCCTACAGCATACCCCACAGATTCACCCCAGGACCCAGGAGAGACCCCCTCGCGCCGGTTTGTCCCCCTGATGAGCAAGCTGTCGGGGAAATTTGCAGCGAGGAGTGCAACGAAAAGAACCCTTGCACGAACGGTCAGATCTGTTGCTCCAACGGATGTGGAAGCGTCTGTGTTGAAGGTAGCGTTGCAACTAGCGTGTGGGTTACTCCATGAATAAAGGCTCCGAAAGTGACATTTTTAGTGTCCCGGTTTCGCCCGACCCGTGTTATTCCCACATTTCCCTTGCAAGTGTCAGTGAAATTTACTTCAAACTTGTTGTATTGGTTTTAAGGTAAATTGCTTTATGTAATCGCTATTGGAGATAGAAAGCATCAAAGAATGTGTCCTAAATAAAAATAAAAACTAATTGTTGTTAGAGGTAACCGGGACAACAACAAAATGGACCACTTATTTATTGACAGACCCATGTATTACTAACTATACCTCATACATATTCATGATCAAGAGCCAAACTCCCACTCATTCGTTCACCGTCACGTGCCAGCCACTATTTGTTGCTGTTTGCTATAAAAGGGCACACATGAGTATTCACACACAGAGTAAATAAGTATGCATTGTAGACTAGTGCAAGGTTTACCTGTGCGACAGTCTACTACGCATGCGCTTGAAGGTGCAATCATGGAACTAGCGCACGGGTGTAGTTCGAACCCGTGAACATCGCCCAAGCTACACATGAAAATATGGTGGTTACCTGTAAATGTTAAACAGCATTTTCCTGGTGAGCTCCTCAAATTGATTATGTACCAGGTATAGTAAAGCAAATATAACTGAGTCTCTTGAAGACCTATAACTGAGTCTCCAGATTCACCTGACAACGGGCAAAGCATACTGTTCGAAACTTTGTTATTTCTCAACCAGTTCGCTCCAGGATTATTCTAACATCAACGAGCCGAGGCGCGGGATTATTTTTAACGAAACACAATCCGAGGCGGGTTCAGGCCGATGGTACCGGGAAGCACACCCACGCATTTCCGGCCTTGCGCGCTGCTGACAGACATGTCCGTCCTTGCTTGTGACGTGTTTATGCGTCATCCGTTTTGAATCTGGAGAAAACTTTGCGTGTATATACGTCCTTCGGTGCGAACTGGTTAATAATTTAGTAGTAAACATTTTTTACAATCTGCAAATGGTGTATCTTACCAGACAGAATGCGACAGATCAACACTGTAAATATTCTTAGAAGTAGTACACACCATTTGCAAATATCAACAAAAAAACTACTGAATTATTATAAAATACTTGATTGTGTAAGTCTCCAGCATCCTGTGAAATCACGGCACCTGATGTGATGTAGTTTTCAAGAAAAGTGAAATTTTGTATCAATTTAAAACAATTGCCGGCCGGCAATCATTGAAAAAACCCGACTATTTTCAAACACGGCCTTCAATTTATTGAATTCGTCTAGTTTCTATGAACACAAATATTTAAAAACAGGTCAGCGGCACAAAATATGCATCCTCCTAAACCCATTTATTTTTAAAAATTAAAGCAAGAGAAGGGAAAAAATGGTTTTGATATTCAGCAAAATCTTTTGCAAGAGCAAAAAATAATCAATGCACCTGCTATTTTTTTTGTATTCGGGTGTTTTTTTCACAAAAAAAATGTGTCTGTTTATTCCCAATTGCAGGCTGTCGTCCAGTCTTGTGTCGCATGTATTGCCCCTATGGATGGGATACTTTGGAGGAAACTGGCTGTGAAATCTGTTCATGCAAAAGGCCTACGACAGGTTTGTCAAAGTTTCGTGTAATTTAGTCACTTTAATGCAGCAAGACAAACGTCAGTTAAAAGTAGACTTTATTTGGATGAACTCCAGTGAAGATCATGTCGTCTGAATCGCACTAAGGCCAGGTGACCAGGGCCCAATTTCTTGGCTCCGCTAACCACAGAATTTCGCGCTTACAGTCACCATTTCCCACTAACCGCGCTAGCAGAAAAAAATTGCGCTAACCCTGTAGGCACAGAATCCTTAGTTACGGGATGTACGCATGTTCAGAGACCAAAGTTTACCGTAAGCACCGAATGTTCTGCTTTGGTATGCAGGGATTTTTCGCTAACAGTAAGCAGAGCCAAGAAATTGGGCCCAGATCACATTGTTCAGATCTACCGCGTAACTTGCGGACGGAAAGCAGTTCTTTGCAGCCAATTTATTGCCTTATATTGCGCTTGCGGATTTGTAATACCCATTTTGTGGATTGTTTCAAATCTTTTTTGAAAAATGAATGCGATCATTCTAAAGACAACTGGAGGCAAACTGGAAGGGAAAGAGTGAAAGGTTCTGTGGTACCTTTTACACTTGGAACCACTGCTTTAACTTTGACCCATCTCTTTGACCCATTTCTGATTGAAAAGGGCCCCCAAATTGTGGTAAAACATGTTGCTCATGAACACAAATAAATCCATGATTCCCAGGCTGGATGCAGAACCTAGATCCGCACAATTCAAAGTCTTAAGTTTAATAATAAGGAATTTGTACTTCTCTTGCATGGCACTGCTAGATGACAATTTTGAAAAATCGTCATCATTATGGCCTCATTATCACAGTTGCTTGTTTTTGGGGTTTTTTTTGCAGAGCTTGTCTGCCCAGATGTATCTGTAGGAAGAGCTGTGGGTGGCATCTGTTCTGAAGAGTGTGGGATGGATAACCCCTGTACAGAGGAGGGTTATACATGCTGCAGTAATGGCTGCGGAAACACCTGTGTGCAAGGTACAAATATTGGGTGCAATCGATTAGCTGAACCGGATTGTGCCGACTCGGGTTAGCCCTGTGCAAACTCTGGTTCCCCCCCGTGTCAACTTGGGTTAGCCCCGTGTCAACTCGGGTTAGCCCCGTGTCAACTCGGGTTAGCCCCGTGTCAACTCGGGTTAGCCCCGTGTCAATTCAAGTTGTGCCGACTCGGGTTAGCCCCGTGCCGACTCGGGTTAGCCCCATACCGACTCGGGTTAGCTCCATGTCGACTTGGGTTAGCCCCGTGTCGACTCGGGTTAGCCCCGTGTCGACTCGAGTTGTGCCAACTCGGGTTAGCCCCGTGCCAACTCCGGTTAGCCTCGTGTCCTCTCGGGTTAGCCCCTGCCCCGTGCCGACTCTAGTTTTCACTTGTCTGTCAGCAAATGTTTCTACTGTGAGAACAGTCTCTCGGTATCAACACTTTGAGCACGGCGAGAGCCGAGTAGGTTGTGTAGCAGTTGTGAATGCAGGCGATATGATTTACCGTCTTTATACCACGCGCTGCATGCAGCGTGCTTTTCGCATGTTGATTTGCACTGAGAAAGGTGTCTTGGAACCAAGACTCAAATTTGCATTTTTACACGAAAACAGCTGGTTCTCAATGAAACCCTGCAATGATACCCTGCAATAAAGCCGTGTTGCCAGTGATGTCGCAGCACATGTATGTGTACGTGCATTTGGACAGCGATTGCAAGTTTTCATGCTTTTTTTTTAAGAGTTAATATGGAATGCTGTGCTGTCCTTATTTTTTGTGAAATTCCGCCCATTTTCTATATCACGGAGGACTACGGACTTTTTTTTATATGTCCATGCCTAGCTTGCAAAGACAGAGTAGGTTTGAAATGTTCTTTTGCTTTGTAATCATTCGTAGGCTGTCTACCAGCACCGTGTCGACGCCGTTGCGAGCACGGTTTTGTTATGAACGAACAAGGTTGTGAGATCTGTTCTTGTGCAGCCCCACCCATCGGTGAGTGTCATGTAAATGCTCTCGGGGGAAATTACTGTGGTTTGACATTTTTGTTGTTGCAACCATAGAGCTATATTAAATTACCATGTTTGTGCACAAACCTACAGAAACCTCAACATTTTGTACAGCTATTTGCATATCTGCGTGTGTAGTCTATACAGTGCGTTACCGAAGCCGATTCGCCCCAAACCAAAACGCAAGATCAGCAAATGAGCTCCGAACATTGCAAATGCTTGTGTGTATCCGGGCACTGCAGTTGATTTTGCCGTGATTTTTTTTTAAAGGGTAACTGAAATTCAAAACTTTAATATGGCGAAATATGCGCTTTAATAACGCTGAATACTTAACAACTGCAAAAACTTCTTATTTATTTAGGTTTGCTCATTAATAATGTAATATAATATAATAATGCATTGCGGGCTATGTACACGTTTAGTGTTGTGGCAAACGATGATCCCATGTTAAGGATACAGCATAGCCTTGTATTCAAGGCTAGGCTTAGCCTGGTACAGCCACGCTCTATTCTTACCGTGACGTCATCTTTTATGGACGGGGCACGGCGCATATTGCTTTTTATTTTAGGGTCACGATTAATGAACGAACATAAACAAATATGAAGTTTTTGCAGTTGTTAAGTATTCAGCATTATTACAACGTATATTTCGCCATATTAAAGTTTTGAATTTCAAGTTCCCTTTAAATGACATGACGCGCGTAAAGTTGTTTGCGTCTGTTGTCTACTTGCACGCGCGTTGCATTTAGAGTACACCCCTTTAAAATTAAATCCATCTATTTGTATTATGTTTTACAACACGCACATGAATTCAAAATGTCTGCGTGCAGAATGGATTCGAAGTATCTCCGCACGTAAGAATGAAGAGTTAGCGCTCTAGTAATTTAATATAGCTCTATGGTTGGAACATAACTTTCTACATTTCCCTTATAGGTCTCTCTCTCCCAAGTGACATCATTTCCTACAGATTAGCCACTTGCATAACACGCATCGGCATGAAGAATAACTTGTATGTCTTGAAGATGCTTATATATTTCCACCAATTGATCCCCAGAACTGACATGTCCGCTCGTCGACAGGGTTGGCATCTGCTCGGAGGACTGCTCGGAGGAGAGTTGCGAACTAGGTCAGAAGTGTTGCTCCAATGGATGCGGTCATGCCTGCACACAAGGTTGGTGATCCGATCACAAGTAATTCGCAAGTCAATCACTAGTCAATTGGGGGAGTCAGGTTGGCGTAGCGGTTTTTTTCTCGCCTTCCACTGCTGTGACTCGGGCTCGAAAATGGCCTAGGCCAATAAGTGGATTGGGTTTTTGGTCCCTGCCTGATTTTGTGGGTTTTTCTTAGGATATTCTTCTGGGGTTTTCCTCCCACTGCTAAAACTGTACCTTCTTCTCATTGTCTTCAGGCTTAGAAGCTACAGGGACCCTAGCTTGGTTTCATTACCAGAAAGAGTTAATAATAATAATAATAATAATAATAATAATAATAATAATAATGTCAAAAACAAGTCATTCACAGATTTTGCAGTCGGTCACGAATTGATAGTAAGTCGATTACAGGTTGATTATCTGAGACGGGTAGAGTCATTGTCAATTTTCGGCATTCCTTAAAGCACACTCCTTTTTAACAATTCTCAATTATACTGTTTGTCCCCCGTATTTGCGTTGTTCATATTGCTGTTCTCCCACTCGTTTCTGTATTTGTATTTGATTGTTTCGTTTAGTTTGTCAGACGCTGTGAGCTTGGTATAGCGCGGTATAAATACTTTGTATTATTATTTATTATATATTAATAAATACCTAGGAGAGTTGCTGGTTTCTCATTGGTCGAGACTCGATCACGTGGAGTGGATTATTATGTAGTAATAACCCGGCTTTCAAGAAGAAGCGAATAAATGTTCCTTGAACCAGCATTAATCAAGCATCATGTAAACCAATGATTGGCCAAATGCAACAGTCCTTTGGTAACTTGTAACAAGGACGCGTCAAATTTTGATACTGCGCGCTTTAAATGTACGCGTAAAACGTTTGTATCTATACGCGCGGCATTTTTCGAAATGCGCGTGTCATCTGTTATTACCTAATTATGAAAAATGCGAAACAATGTTCTTTTTTGTTGCTGTCAATGTCTAGGATGTCGTCCAGTGCTATGCTACATGTACTGCAGACACGGCTGGGCCAGGGATGAGCTCGGCTGTGAAATGTGCCATTGTGTCGAAGTACCACAAATAGGTGAGTTCGTGGAATACTTCAGCTAGTGTTTTGCTTTTTCGTTCCAGGAATGACATGTACAAACACTCGTGAGAAAACTATTAAAAGTGCATTAAAGAAAAAAAATTCAAACGGAACCAACATTTTTTTAAAAGGGTGACTGTGTTAAAATTTAAACTTGAGTGCTTATTTTATTAACAACTTTACAGACGCATCGTCTCGGCATTATAATCTTATTTATTTGCAATGACCACCAGACACCTCGTAACCTGTTACATTAGTTCTCCATAAACCTTTTTCTCGTGAAATGGCTCATACGACATGTTGCAAGTTGCAATATGTCAGTTTGAGTTTTTTTAAGAAGTGATTGAGTCATTAGGTCAAGAGGTTGAGTTGAGTTGAGTCAAGTATTTTGTGCAATATAGGACCACAAGGTTGGATTCTGTGGCACCTAGGTTTGTACACGATAAACAGCCGCTGTACCGTATTTGCCTTTTTGGGATGAATCAACCCTTTACTGAAGTAGAGTTGTCTTCAGATAAGAGACTCAAGTCGAGTTGAGTCTTCAGATAAGAGACTCAAGTCGAGTTGAGTCTTCAGCGGCCGATTTCACCAATGTTAAGATCAATCTTAGGAAGACTAACTCATCCTAACTTGCATGGGATCTATTGCAAGTTAGGATGAGTTAGTCTTCCTAAGATTGATCTTAGTCTTTCGTGAAATCGTCCCCTGATAAGAGAATCACGTCACGTTGAGTCTTCAAATAAGAGACTCAAGTCGAGTTGAGTCTTCTGATAAGAGACTCAAGTTGAGTCTAGTCTTCTGATAAGAGACTCAAGTTGAGTTGAGTCTTCTGATAAGAGACTCAAGTTGAGTCGAGTCTTCTGATAAGAGACTCAAGTTGAGTCGAGTCTTCTGATAAGAGACTCAAGTTGAGTTGAGTCTTCTGATAAGAGACTCAAGTCGAGTTGAGTCTTCAGATAAGAGACTCAAGTTGAGTCTAGTCTTCTGATAAGAGACTCAAGTTGAGTTGAGTCTTCTGATAAGAGACTCAAGTCGAGTTGAGTCGTCTGATAAGAGACTCAAGTCGAGTCGAGTCTTCAGATAAGAGACTCAAGTTGAGTTGAGTCTTCTGATAAGAGACTCAAGTTGAGTCTAGTCTTCTGATAAGAGACTCAAGTTGAGTTGAGTCTTCTGATAAGAGACTCAAGTTGAGTCGAGTCTTCTGATAAGAGACTCAAGTTGAGTCGAGTCTTCTGATAAGAGACTCAAGTTGAGTTGAGTCTTCTGATAAGAGACTCAAGTCGAGTTGAGTCTTCAGATAAGAGACTCAAGTCGAGTTGAGTCTTCAGCGGCCGATTTCACCAATGTTAAGATCAATCTTAGGAAGACTAACTCATCCTAACTTGCATGGGATCTATTGCAAGTTAGGATGAGTTAGTCTTCCTAAGATTGATCTTAGTCTTTCGTGAAATCGTCCCCTGATAAGAGAATCACGTCACGTTGAGTCTTCAAATAAGAGACTCAAGTCGAGTTGAGTCTTCTGATAAGAGACTCAAGTTGAGTTGAGTCTTCTGATAAGAGACTCAAGTCGAGTTGAGTCCTCTGATAAGAGACTCAAGTCGAGTCGAGTCTTCAGATAAGAGACTCAAGTTGAGTCGAGTCTTCTGATAAGAGACTCAAGTTGAGTCTAGTCTTCTGATAAGAGACTCAAGTTGAGTCTAGTCTTCTGATAAGAGACTCAAGTTGAGTTGAGTCTTCTGATAAGAGACTCAAGTTGAGTCGAGTCTTCTGATAAGAGACTCAAGTTGAGTCTAGTCTTCTGATAAGAGACTCAAGTTGAGTTGAGTCTTCTGATAAGAGACTCAAGTCGAGTTGAGTCGTCTGATAAGAGACTCAAGTCGAGTCGAGTCTTCAGATAAGAGACTCAAGTTGAGTCGAGTCTTCTGATAAGAGACTCAAGTTGAGTCTAGTCTTCTGATAAGAGACTCAAGTTGAGTCGAGTCTTCTGATAAGAGACTCAAGTTGAGTCGAGTCTTCTGATAAGAGACTCAAGTTGAGTCGAGTCTTCTGATAAGAGACTCAAGTTGAGTCGAGTCTTCTGATAAGAGACTCAAGTTGAGTCGAGTCTTCAGATAAGAGACTCAAGTTGAGTCGAGTCATTTACCTGTAGAGTAGCCAAAAAATGTGACTCAGGTCGGACTCGAGTCGGGTCATAGATTCGAGTCATTACCACTCTGTTACCTGACCCAAATTGAGTTGTAAATTTTATGCTGGGACTGTATTGTATACTAAGTAAACATTGCATCGTTTTCTCTCTGTACAGCTTGTTCTGTGGGCAGATGTGACAATGATTGTCCCAATGGCTTTGTCACTGATAACAGTGGTTGCTCGACATGTGACTGCCTTCCTGGCCCTATGGGTAAGTCGTCAGCTAACTGCTTGTGCACGCGTCTTTATACATTATACATGAGCAATCCTTTCTGCTAAGTTTCCCTGCTAAGCAAAACAAAAATCCATCGGTGGGGGGGGGGGGGGGGGGGGGGGGTGGGGGGGGGGGGGGGTGGGGGGGGGGGGGGGGGGCTGCACAATGAACAATGGACCGTTGCGTGTGTAGCTGTGGCTGGGACACGGGCTGTGTTTTATGGCGTACCACAGCTGGCAGCATTCTGGACGGATTAGCGGTCTGCAGCTTTGGCGGCTCCCCGGGCATCAAGGGGTTAAACATTTTGTCCTGCCCCTTCTTTCCTTTCCCCTCCCCCCCCCCCCCCCATCTTTTTTTTTTTTTTTAAATTTTTTTTTAATTTTTTTTTTTTTTTTTTTTTTTAGACTTTTACTCTATTTTTCTAAATCTATGCTTGTTTTAGATCTTCAGTGCCCGGAAGTTCCTTCAGATGTTCTAGGAATTTGCGTAGAGTCCTGCGGCGCTGAATGCCGCGGAGAAAATGAAGCATGCTGCTCCAACGGATGCGGACATACCTGTGTGGAAGGTAGGCCTCCTTTCAGGCACCCAAGTACCCTACAAGGCCATCCTTGTTCATGAAGACTATACACAGCTCTTATTTAGTTTGGCTGCCAGCTCTGCCGTTGGATTTTGTTGGGGTGGTTGTGGGGATTCATACACACTAAAAATATTTGCAGGGAGTGGGTGGCAATTAACCAGGTCGCGCCGGGATTATTTTAACATGACCGAGCCGAGGCGCGGGATTATTTTTAACGAAACGCGATCCGAGGCGGGTTCAGGCCGAATGGCACCGGGAAGCACACCCACGCATTTCCAGGCCTTGCTCGCTGCGGACAGACATTTCCGGCCTCGCACGTGACGTGTTTATGCGTCATCCGTTTTGAATCTGGGGAAAACTTTGCATTTATTTACATCCTTCGGCGCGAACTGGTTAAGTTGGCACTGTAGTGGCACGTCAAAGTGTTAAAGATGATAGTGCATCAAGCGTTTCAGTCGTGTAAGTAAAAAGAGTTGCAACTGGCTGTAAACTCAAGTCTGCAAGAGGATACAGCAGTCAGAGCAGTCTAGAGCAGAGGAACCTGACAGAGGAACCTGACAGAGGAACCTGACAGGGGAACCCGACAGAGGGGAACCTGACAGAGGGGAACCTGACAGAGGGTAACCTGACAGAGGGTAACCTGACAGAGGGTAACCTGACAGAGGGTAACCTGACAGAGGGAAACCTGACAGAGGGAAACCTGACAGAGGGAAACCTGACAGAGGGGAACCTGACAGAGGGGAACCTGACAGAGGGGAACCTGACAGAGGGGAACCTGACAGAGGGGAACCTGACAGAGGGGAACCTGACAGAGGGGAACTTGACAGAGGGGAACTTGACAGAGGGGAACTTGACAGAGGGGAACTTGACAGAGGGGAACTTGACAGAGGGGAACCTGACAGAGGGGAACCTGACAGAGGGGAACCTGACAGAGGGGAACCTGACAGAGGGGAACTTGACAGAGGGGAACTTGACAGAGGGGAACCTGACAGAGGGGAACCTGACAGAGGGGAACCTGACAGAGGGGAACCTGACAGAGGGGAACCTGACAGAGGGGAACCTGACAGAGGGGAACCTGACAGAGGGGAACCTGACAGAGGGGAACCTGACAGAGGGGAACCTGACAGAGGGGAACCTGACATAGGGGAACCGGACAGAGGGGAACCGGACAGAGGGGAACCGGACAGAGGGGAACCTGACAGAGGGGAACCTGACAGAGGGGAACCTGACAGAGGGGAACCTGACAGAGGGGAACCTGACAGAGGGGAACCTGACAGAGGGGAACCTGACAGAGGGGAACCTGAAAGAGGGGAACCTGACAGAGGGGAACCTGACAGAGATCTTCAAGATGATGAATAAAATAGTAGTCCAAGTCCAAGCTCTTCTGAACCAATCCACACGCTGACAAGAGGCAGGGGGCACAAGTTACAAGCTGTATAAATTATTGAAATATTTTGTCTCAGATATGGAGTGAATACCGAGTGGAATAGTCTCCCATCAGGGAGCGTTATACACGCCAAGACCACGAATCAGTTCAAGATGCTGCTGGATAAGTTTTGGCGGGAACAAAGATATAGTGTCCGTAAATGCTTTAAGCCTAATAATTGACCATCAAACTAAAATGTATATGTGACCTGTTCCAACGAAACCCGGACAAAGTCGACTTTTTAGTTTTTCAGATTTTGCTTTTTTCAAATTCTCTAGGTTCTCAGCTTTAAAATGATGTATCATTTACATATGTACCCCCACCCTATCTTCCCTGGGGTCTGGATTTAGTGATAAAACCCTGACAACCTAATTATGAGATAAACAGCTTTGAAGTTCAGAAAAGCGTATTATTTCTATACACAAATGTTTCACAAAATTGACACAAAATCACACTTCTGGTAGACGAATTTTGTTCAAATTTGAGGAGATTGTAGATTAATAGTGAGTGACTTAGAAAAACCTAAAACCTCAAAATGGTAAAATCAATCCCAAAATGACTTCAAAACACATTGTGCGACTTTGTCCGGGTTTCGTTGGAACAGGTCACATATGTAAGTGTGACTCAACTTAAGCTTTGTGATCACTTGACATGCATTGCAGGTTGCCAACCAGTAATGTGCAAGATGAAGTGTCCAAACGGCTGGGCCCGGGATAAGAGAGGATGCGAGATCTGTCAATGCCGTCAATCAGATGAAGGTGAGCACAAATTAAAGGCATTTGGTCTTGTATCTTGGCCCAATGTCACGCAGCTGCTAAGCACAAACAAAAATGGCTTAGCATGCTAAGCCATTTTTGTTTTGTTTGCACATAAATTGCTCAGTAAAAAAAACCCAGGTTACCGGCCAAAGCTCGATGCGCTTTTCATGCTAAGCAAAAGCCAGCTAAATACCAGTCAAAAGCAATGTACATCACTTAAAAATTTGGTTTGCATAACCCTGTTTTAGCCAAGGAAGAATGTTCATTGCTAAGTAATTTGTGTGTGCTAAGCAGCTCCATGAAATTGGCCCCAGATCTTTGTACATCAAGATTGGACCATTTTTACACAGCGGATAAATCTACATGTATTAATACAGCCATCGCAAACTAAATGTATCATAATTATTGTCTTTGAAGAAGATCTTGTTGCGATCGAAACATTAGGCCCTCTAAACTTATTTGATTTGTTAAATTTTAGGTCATTCCAGCCAGTAAGCAGTTTGAAGCAGTTTTAATCTTGTTAATGTATCATGAAGTTAGATAACAAATTATTAGTTATTAGTTATGTAACAAATATGGTTGATATTGTTATGGCGGGCATCACCTCCTGGATCTGTGTATTCAAGACGGGCCTTTTTAGCAGCTCCATGGCAGTAGTCCTAGGTTTTGTTGGCAACTCTCACTCAATCCATACTCCTTTCACTTTGACATTTAACAGGAGTCTGCACCGGTGGCAAGGTTTACCAGGATTGCGGCAGCGCGTGCCCGTTGAACTGCGAGCGCGTCCGCAGCGGTGAGTCCGTCGCGTGCACGTACCAGTGCGTCCAGGGATGTGGCTGCCCGCGGTATACCGCGCTGGACTCTGACAACACGTGCGTAGAGGAGCACAACTGCGGCTGCTTGTACGACTCGGATGCTGACGGCGAGATTGAGTACTACCGGGTGAGTAGTCAGATGCGCAAAGGTAGAGGGCGTTGTCAAAAGGCACCAACAGAAAAGACTCGAGACGTAATGACGCTCAGAGAAAAACGCACCTGTAAACAAAGCGTGGCGTCATCACGTCTGAGGATTATTAAAATACTGTTGAAATATAGCGCGCACATTGTAAATAACTTAGCTGAAAAAACGTGAGGGAGTATAGATGTTAAAATAATGTTAAAATAATGATGTTAAAATAATCCTGACGCGAACTGGTTAAGAGATGCATTTGGGTATTTGACCCCAAGCATTTTTCTTCACTTTACATTTGTTGATCCATCCCAGATCTGTCTCCTGGTTCCTGACGGAACTTGGCGTGTTTATGCGTCATCCGTTTTGAATTTGGGGAAAACTTTGCGTTTATATACGTCATCCGGCGCAAACTGGTTAAAAACATGTCTTGCCCGTGCGACAGTCTCCTACGCATGCGTATTTACGTGAATACTCGTGTGCGCGCTTTGGCAAACAGCGACAAATAGTGGCACGTGATGGTGAATGGACCAATGATAATTCTGCTCTGGGATCATGAATATGTATGAGATATAGTAATCAAGTTTTACACCCTGGAAAGTTTATTTGTAAATAGGAAAGAAAGAAATTGCAATTTGTTTGTCTTTTTTTTCCCTTCCAGCTTGGTGATTCCTTTAACATGGGCAATGAGCAGTGCCAGTGTCATCGCAATGGGGAAGTGAGATGTCAAACAGGTACCAGACTATTAGCGTGAACATTCCAAATGATTAACAAGATGGGTTAGTCCATATAGACTAGTTAGTCCCAAAACTTGAGCTTTTTTTGTGTCTAATTTACACTCATAAACACCGTACACTCATAAACAAAAATCAAATAAGTTGAGAGGGCCTAATATTTCGATCTTGACAAGATCTTCCTTGGAGACAAAATGGCTGTGTACATGAAACAAACATATAAAGGGGGACATACATCTGTTTACGGACTCCCAAACTGATAACTTGCTCATTTGTTTGTCACTCTGTAGTCTGCCCCCCGACGGACTGTCAACTCACTGGATGCCGATACGGTCATTCTACTGACGAGAATGGTTGCGAGACGTGTAACTGCAACCCAGGCCCTGAAGGTAAAACAGGCGTTTCATTCACAGCACAATTGTGACCTGGCACCACAAAATGGGTGGAAAGTTGCAAAATAACAAAATTGACATTATCTCAAAGATGAAGATGAAGTCCTAAGCTTTCAAATGTTGTATTGTGTGTTGCTGTAGCTTATTCCTAGCCGCTGCTATACTCTTTTGAAATTGCTGAAGTCATGCTAAAACGGAGTTTAAGGTCCGTGAACCGTGCCAACTATACTATCACTCAGTGCAATTCAGCCACCAAAAAACACACTTTAAAGTTTTAATTGAGCTATACAATTTTGGGATATGATAAAGAAGTTTTTTTTTGTATGTAAAAACGTTAACAACCTGAAACCGACCTCCCACTTGAAAAATTGACGTTTCGGCCAATAACTTGTTTTGGCCATGTGCGACTTTCCGCTCATTTTGTGGTGCCAGGTCACAATTAAGCAACTTTGACTCGGCCACGATACTTCAAAACAAACAAATTATTTCATTTTGCACAGAACAATTTGTAAAATATTCTCAATGAATAGTAAAATCCCAAAACTCCTTTTAAGTTAGCCCTGTGTCAAACCGACAGATTAACCTATTAGGTTAGACAAAACGCCGGAGGAGGGGTATACAGCAAAACATTTCTAAAAATCAAAACGGATGACTGCAGATGAATGCACCACGAGCAACTCACAGAGCAAGAAATATCTGTCAGCGACCAGCTCGCAGCTGGCATGTGTGGGTGTGCTGTCCACGGACTGACAGTCTGGTCCCGCACGCCTGGGTTCGGTAAATAACAACAAAATGGCACGAACTGGTTAAAACAGCTTCCAAATCTTAAGCCCAACTCGTGCCCGAGTACGGTATATAACAGTCAGTATTGTCCTAATTTGCAGAGCCCTGCGAGCTAGTGAAGTGCCGACGCCTGTGCCGTGACGGGTTCAAGATGGAGAACGGATGCCCTGTCTGCAAGTGTAACGATCCTCCCAAAAGTAGGTCCTCTCACCAAGATCAGGTTTTTGCCATTAATAATCTGTTGATACACAGAACAGCCCTGAGGCATAATGATGGAATGAACTGTGGTCCAATGGTTACGGGGCTCCTATAATTTACCGTGGTACGTGGGTTCTAACCGTGACGGGGAACATGGCGCTTGTGTTCTTGTGCAAGACATTTTACCACAATTGCCTCACTCCACCCAGGAATATAAACGGGTACCTGTGAAAGTATTATTATTATTATGTCAGACTCTGTTGGAAGAACATTTTACTGACCCTAACCAACTGCAGCAAGATAGTATGAACAAAGCTTGACAATATTACATCTCGGAGCTGTTTTGCTTAGATCTATAAATATAAGCTGGAAAAAATATCAAGCTTACAAGCCAAGCCAAAAATTGAATCAAGTATAGAAATTAGATTACTTGCAAGAAATCATAACATATAATGTATTATTTTCTTTTCTGGGTTTTGTTGATGCATTTTTATGTGAATTAGTAATATGTGCTACACAAGAAAATAAGGCGCTCAATAAAGTATAGACTCCCACCCCAAACAGAAACAGAAAACACAGAGGGTGCTATTTATGAAAATGGTCCAGCCCAACGCCCTCTCAGCCGATGTTAAAAACAAATCATTTAAAGTGATCCCGATTTTTACAAATGTAATGTAATCATCCTTGACCCATAAGCTATCTACCCACCAAGATTTGTTAAAACCCCTCCAGTAGTTTTTATGTAATCCTGCTAACAGACCGACAAATATATGCCAGCAAAAACATTTCCTCTTTGGCAGAGGTAATAATTAGTATTACACCTCATAAAAATTCATGATAAAATTGGAAGTAAAATAAACGATACGCTGCCGTGTGACGTCATCCCGATAAGTATCCAGCTCGCTAGGCAGGCGGTATTCTTTATTGGTAGCACCAAAAATTCCCTCTGGAACCTGCCTTGTAGACTGTATGTAGTCTGTGGCATGTAATCTTTACGGAACCAGTCTCGGTAATGTTACTAGATTTCCATCATAAAACGGACGAAGAACTTGAATATCTTGTGCTGAATAAAGATGCAAAATCGACGAAGGCCGTTATGGACAAGGCAGTGAATATTTATGAGGTGTAGTAAAATTTATAAGGTGTAGCGTCAGGAGATAGTCGAACTGACCTACATTTTGGGACCAGTAATTCCCACTACTTTCCCTAAAATTAAGCTGTATTTGTATATTACTTCTGCCCTTTTTCTAGGCCTGTGCAAACTGGAAAGGTGTAGAAGGTACTGCTCCTATGGATTTGCTACTGATGAAAATGGCTGCGAGATTTGCCAATGCCTTCCACCCCCTGGTAAGTTTAATAACAGCATAACAAAGCATACACTTAAGGAATTATGAGATCGGAAGAGTTAACATGTCATCAGTGGATAGTAAACAATTTTTTTCGGCCTTGCTCACGACGCGTTTATCCGTCATCTGTTTTGAATTATAACCAGGGGACCCTATTGTCCTCTATTGTTCTGCGTCCCTATTTCAATTTATTTTTAAATCGCGCACACACACACAATTATGCGAACCTTACTATGACTGTGTGGACATCCTTTGTATTCGTGTAGTTAAGAACCATCAATCAAATTTCACCAAATACTAATATGTCTCACACCATAAAGTTTGTTATAATCCACATTTGTGACTTTTATACCCTAAGATGTTCCTCTTCACTTGTTTTTTATGTGTAACCCTAACCCGTTTTACCTCTAGCATTCTTTATCAAAGAGGGGAAACCTTGTGTGGACTTCGCCAAGTCCACAGAAGGTTTCAGGTTTGTGTAAAGTGTGGACATTGTTTGTTACCACTCTAAGTCCACACTAAGACAGCAGGGTTCGTACAGCTTTACCTTCCATACAAACTGTTGACATTCCTTTGCCTCCATGTAGTTAAGAAAAAGTTGGCTAAATTTCACATTTTCTTGCTTGTTGAACATTTTTTTAAACCCAAATTTTGATTCTGGGCCTTTTTTTCTTCTATATATAACCCTAACCCATTTTAACCTTAAAGGTAGGATACACCATTGGTAATTGCTTGAATTATCGTTAATGGGTAGATTAAGGAGGTTGTATTTCATAGTAAATATCGTTTAACTGGCCTGTCCGAAGTTTTACAATCGTGAATGCCGAGAAAAGCACAAAAACCAGCGTTTGTTTTCAACCGGCGTCGAGCAGTTATTCTTATGTTATCCGGCGATCACGAATTTTTATGTTTTTCGGCTTAATTACAGGATATCTAGCGCAATAATTTTGCTGGATGCCTAGAATCATTATTTACATTCAAATGAGTAAGATATTTATTAATAATTCGGTGGTAAATATTTTGATATCTGCAAATGGTGTATCCTACCTTTAAGCTCTTTTTCTAAAAGGGTAAGACAGACGGTTGACATGTATAAGTCCCCAACCTCTTCCCGCATTCTGTGAATGTAAATTGTTCGTAGGTCCACAGTACTTATGAAATGTTTGTACATGTAAACCTACTTTATATATATAAAGATGTGGTGTGTGAAAATGGCAAGATCTACCAGGATTGCGGCAGTGCCTGCCCAGAGACCTGTCACACTGTTCGCCTCGATGAGCCGATTCCCTGCATAGCCATGTGTGTCCAGGGCTGCTTCTGCCCCCCGAACACCGCACAGGACTCGGACGGGATGTGTGTCAAGCAGAAGCAGTGCGGTTGCCTCTATGATGTTGACGGTAACGGTGACAAGGAATACTTCAAGGTAAATCAATGGAAGATGTTAACTGCTTTGATTACTTCACTCACACAAGTCTTATGTCTGAACAGTTATAATAATGACCAGGCAATGACAAGTCTCAAGCTCTTAAGCAGTTCGCGCCGGAGGATGTATATACACGCAAAGTTTTCCCCAGATTCAAAACGGATGACGCATAATTAAATACGTCACGAGTAAGGCCGGAAATGTCTGTCAGCAGCGAGCAAGGCCGGATATGCGTGGGTGTGCTGCCCGGTACTATCGACCTGAACCCGCTTTGGATCGCGTTTCGTAAAAATAATCTCACGCCTCGGCTCGGTGATGTTAAAATAATCCCGGCGCGAACTGGTTAAACAAGCTGTGGTTCATCTTGTGTTGTTTGTGGCCTGGCTTGTGATTGGCCTTGTGATTGGCCTTGTGATTGGCCTTGTGATTGGCCTTGTGATTGGCCTTGTAATTAGCCTTGTCATTGGCATTGGCATTGTGATTGGCATTGTGATTGGCATTGTGATTGGCATTGTAATTGGCTTGTGATCGGCCTTGTGATCAGTTTGTCACTAGCTTTGTGATTAGCTTGAGTGATTGTTCTTGTGATAAGCTTGAGTGATTGGCCTTGTGATAAGCCTTGTGATTAGCCTTGTGATTAGCCTTGTGATTAGCCTTGTGATTAGCCTTGTGATTAGCCTTGTGATTGGCCTTTTGACAGACTCAATGCCATTCTGCTAGAATGCCAACCAGGACAGAATTGAAATATTCTGTCAAATATCATTGCAAAGCCTCATTACAAAGAAAAAGGACCTCTGACAGATTTGTTTTACAATGTTCCCATGTTCTCTTTTTTTCTTTTCTTTTTGCAGCTGGGAGAATCCTTCCACTTTGGAGGACGCAGGCGCGTTCGGTGTCAGTGTCATCGAAACGGAGAAGTGATTTGCTCAAGAAGGGAGTGAGTCCGTACTCGAAAACGATCCGATGAAAGTAACGTCTGAAATCCTGAACAAGTGTTGACAACGAATTAACAGGATATTGCCATAGTTAATAAAAAAATAATGAAATTGTAGAGCAAGGTTTTGCAATGAACGTTTGTATCAAGTAGGCAGGCTGATTAATTTTTTTAAGAGATAAAGCAGCTTTTATAACAAAGATTTTGATTGGCTACTTAGATCTCATGCAACATAGTTCGTGATTGGCAGATTAATATTCAGAATTACCAGAGTGCGAGTGGCTGCATCTGAACTACTTGGCTATTGCAGGCAGTCACACAGATCTATGAGGAGTGGCTGCAGCTGGCTTCTATAGCTACGTGTGCAATCGCTAGCCGTAGTCACAATTGTTTTGACTCGGCCATACAGGCTCTGAAGTTGGATACACTAGTGTAACTCTAAGCTTTTGCATGCTACACATAAAGTTGAAAGCTAATAAAAATCAGTGCAAAAATGTGTTAGTTTGTAATAAAGTTATGTTTGCTTTGCGACTTTATAAACTGGCAGTTTGATTTTAAAATGTGATTTATTTTAGTTTTTTATACAGTTGCCTTTAGGGTACGTCACGGCACTTTTTGTCTTTAAAAATTAAAAGCTTGTCTTAACAGGTGTATTGATTGAAAAAAAACTTTTCATTTTCTAATTAAAGACCTAATTCACCTCAATTCATCCAACATTTTAAGGTAACTAATGATATTAAGGAAGTAATAAGGAAAAATAACAATGTACACTGTATTACATTTTTGAGGTATGTGTGTGTGTGTCTACTTTTGATATAATTTTTGTCAACCTAGTTTGGGAAATACTGCACAAATTTGTGTGTGGACGAATTTTTTTTTTTATTAATATATTCAACAATTTTTGTATTTTTTATAAGATTTTTTTTTTCCCTGTTTTTGTTCTAAATCGTAAACATAATTATTAATTGTAAAGCACTTTGTGAAATTTTTACTGAAAATAAATGTGAAATACTTTACCAGTTTTGACACCAAACGTCTTCAGTGTGTTGAGCTCGAAGCAAGTTTCTATCAGTGAAATTTAATTGGGCATGATTCCGGCAGTGATTTGCACGGAGTTGTTTTGACCACCGACTTTGGAACTTTTATAAAGTCGATCGACTTGGGATTTTGCAGATTAAGTGTCCCGGTTTAATCTTTGAAAATCAATTAAAAAAATCTACCGCAGAAGCCCTGAACTTTACGTTTGTGAGAATTGATGAAATAACCCAAGATCTTCATAATTTGTTGGGGTCGTTTGCGTAAAATACGTGACCCTTTCCTTCTGGCCCAAACCGGAAGTGCCTAATAATTTGAAAGTGGAGAATGATGTGAACTTATATTCAACGATGTTCGTCACTGGCTTAGGTTGTACTTTATAAATGAAATACCGGTGGCGTCATAAAATGTTGTAGCGCCCTCTAGCGGCAGGTTGAAAAATATTTAAAATGAATAATCCAGATTTCTGATTCAAGTTCAGACAGCTCTCGAGGTTTCTGTCAATGACATCAGAATGACGTCATCAAGTATCAGATTACAAGCAACCAAAGATTTCTAGATTTAATCTGAAAATCAAGAGAATTAGTGATTGTGATGTTTACGGGAATTGATAGAATATTCAAGGTTCTACATTTTTGGTTTATCTGCAAAATCACGTAAACGATGATGTGAACTTACTTTCAACGATGTCACTCCCTGGCTAGGTTATATATGTACTCAAGTTTGCACAAACAAGTAACCGGTGACGTCATAAAATGGTATAGCGCCTTCTAGCAGCAGGGGCCAATTTCACGGAGCTGCTAAGCACAACAATTTGCTTAGCACAAAAACATCTTGCTCATTAAAAACAATTTATCAGCCAAAATTCTACGTGTTTTTTATGCTAAGCAAAAAACCAGCCGATTATCAATCAAAAACAATAAAGATTACGTGAAAATTTGGTCTGTAACCTTGTTTTTACCAAGGACACATTTTCATGCTAAGCAAATTTGTGTGCTTAGCAGCTCCGTGAAATTGGCCCCAGGTTGAAAAGTGTTTAAATCAATATTCATAAATACCTGGGACAGTTTGGCATTCCTATTGGTCGAGAGCCCGTCACGTGGCCGGTATTAAACGGACGATAAAGACATGGCTAGAAGTGTTTAAAACCAGTTGGCAACAAAAGTAGCCCCTGCACATGGACAACTCAATGGACATCCTTCTCCGGGCACTTCACTGCTGCGCAGACCATTGTTCTTATCTATTTTGAACCATTCGGGTGCAAAATCCTGTTTTCCTCCAAATATGACGAATTTAAGAAAAAAAGTCTTCCACTTTTTAAAATAATTCCATAAGTCGTGCACAAACGCGGTCGCGTCACGTTCGTTCTTTTCCCTTTGAACAAAACACGCGCGCGTACGCCATTTAGACGCGGAGGCCTATCCAGTCTATATAATGGAGATCAATGGTAAATACGCTTTATTGCATGTATTGTGACGTAGAGCGACAGAGGCGGAAACATGTCATTTGACAGTGGCCCGTGAACATGGATAGGGGAAAACACACAGAATGGCGAAACACCGAAATTTATTTGCGACAATTTGCCGTGATTTTCGGGGCTTTTTTGGCTGAATTTTACAAAAAAGGTATTTATGAATGGGAATAAATGTGTGTTCGGTCGGTATTAATCACTCTGTTTAATACCGCTTGGAGTCTGGGTGCTGATAATTACCCTCGCCTTTGGCTCGGGTAATTATCAGCACCCAGACTCCAAGCGGTATTAAACAGAGTGGTTAAAACCTCCCGAACACACATTTATTCCCTTAGTTAACTTGTGTGGCGAAGTTAGCTGTATGATCAGCTTCATGCCACGAACAAGTTGAGAGGAGAAAAGTTGATGACGTCACAAACTTGGTTGGATGGCTCGCAAAACAACAAAAAAAGGTATTGAAATCTGTTTTTACATAAAAAAGTACCATATTCCTAAAAACACGCTGACGGAAATAATCATAAATTTCACAAACAAGCTCGTTTAACTCGTGCTGGATTTATTTTGTTGAATATGCGTAAGATTAGTTGGTGTATTCGAGGAATTTAATCATTGTAATTATATGAGTAAGATTGGTTGTTGTTGTATTTATGGAATGTTGAATTGGAAGGTGTTTGGGAATGCAACTTGAGACCATTCCTAACCATTTGTTTCTTAGACTTTGATCAGTGGGGTTAATTCCAGGGAATACTTTCTGATCAGTATAAAATGTAAGATTAGTGAGTGGTTTGCTTGGTCACCGGCTCGATGACATCGGGGCACTGAGGTTCTGTCTTTTGCTCTCCAGTTTGGAGAAGGTCAACGGTGGTTTGCCGGCCCGATTTGCCGATAATTTGTTAGGACCGTTTGGCAAAAGTTTGCCGAGTTCGGGGGGCTACTAAGTCACGAAACCTCAAAAGCCAGAATTAAACTGTAAGTAATGGTTAGGCCTATGATTAAATTATGTATATTACTTTACTTGAATTTGGAAATCTGTTTGGATTGTGTGGATATTTTGTTTCGTATAATTCTTGAGTTAATTTCTAAATTTATTTTGTATGTAGTGGTAATGTAAATGTAAATTAAATTACAGGGAATTCTGGTTGGAACGGGGACACGCTTTCAACCCACGCAACCTATGTGCCACTAGCGTCATGCCGACGACCAGGATCCCTTGGACCAGGCTGACGTCACCCACTGAAGGCCGACGACCACCAGACCACGATGTCCGCCGTTCCTGTCCGTCCCGCCGTTGTCCCGGTACCGTAATTATGTTGGCGGTGGTGATTTATATTGTATTAATTTCATTCAAAATGTCAATTGTAAATATAGTAAACTATTTTTATTTAAAGGTAATAATAATAATAATAATGCTAGTTCTTATATAGCGCTTTAGACTCCCACACTGTGGGTGTATCAAAGCGCTTTACAATTTATTATTACCCCGGTCATTGGGCCCATGAAACATTCCAAATACCATCTCAGCTCCCTGGGGAGTATACAGCTCGATGCTGCCATTTCGGCGCAAAGCAGCTAAATCAACCACAATAACCATATCTGCCCTCACAGGTACCCATTTACTCCTGGGTGGGGAGAAGCAATGAGTGACAAAGTGCCTTGCTCAAGGGCACACGCACCATAGTCCCAGGCCGGACTCGAACCCACAACCTGTAGCTTTACATACAGATTACAAATTCAATGCTCCAGACCACGAGACCAGGTAGACGTACCATTGGTAATTGCTTGAATTATCATGAAAGGGTGGATTTGGGGGTTGTATTTTATAGTAAATATTGTTTAACTGACCTGTCCGAACTAGTTTTACAATCATGGATGCTAAAAAATCACAAAAACAGCGTTTGTTTTTAACCGGCGTCGGGCAGTTATTCTTATGTTATTATTGTTTTTTTCGCGATCACCGGACGGCGATCGCGAACTTTGTTTTATAAAATTCTATTTTTTGGAATAATTACAGGATATCTAGTGCAATCATTTTGCTGGATGCCTACAATCATTATTTACTTTCAAATAATTAAGATATTTCTTAATAATTTGGTAGTAAATATTTTCGACATATTATGCAAATGCCACCTGAATTGTCTGAATTGTCCTAATTAAATTCTTTATTTCTATAATTTGGTTTAGCGTTTCAGTGCAGTACTTTTGTTGGTGAAGTTCTTTTCCCTTAGTTCTTGTAACTGTATCATTGTCGCAATCATGGTGGCCCTTGTGACAATGAATTCAATTATTATGAAACACTCGTAATGCGGAAAAGCCCTATGTTTATGTTTTATTTGTCTATGCCATGGAGCTATGAAAAGGACCTGTTTAATAAATGTAAAGTGTTTTAAAAATATGATTGTATTAGTATATGGTCAAAATTGGAGGATCAAAATGAACTTTATAGGCATGTTATGATGAGCAATGGGTTCAAACTTAATTTATTCAGAATTAATAATACAAATAAAAGGGGGAATTGTTTTAACGGCAAAACATTTGAAGCATGTTTTAATACTTAAACAATCAATATCAGGAAGTTAAAGACTTTAAAGCAATTGCCACTATTAAACTTGCATAATTACTGTATTCTCTGATAAATATTGATAAGCATTGCTATATGCATGGTGTAACTGTTTTTACTAACAGGTCTATAGTATCCCCTTTTATTGACTTACTCGTTCATTAATTAATTAATTTTTATTTTGTATTGGTGTCTCGGTGTATTCGACCGCCCCCCCCCCCCCCCCCCCCCACCCCCAGTTCATTAATGAAAATTACGCCCGCATTTTGGCACCCGTCATAATGCACGTGTACATTCTGCGCAGCCGAAGGCGCGTTTACTTGTCGTTATAAGCGGCGCCCTTTCTACAAAGCCTATTCTGATGACGTCATCGTGTTTTACAGGTCATGTATACCCACTCTTCCCCATATATTATACATGTACCGTACCAACGTATACCCGGTACCAGGGCGCGTTTCACGAGTGGAGTATTTCCCTATAAAAACTCGGCCTAAACTTCACTCGCGCCGCGCCGATGCTGTTCATGACGAGTCAAGCCGCCGACATACGCACTGTTTACGGCAGTGCATCACGCGTATACGGGGAAGCGGGGTTCGACTGCATTCGTGTACGAATTTTACATATACGTACATAATTATACATGTACACACTTTCCACGTTCGTTCTGTAGTTAGCTAGCTACAGCACGGGCTAAACTTCAAGTTTGGGAAGCACAGGAAAACATAGTTTTACTCAAACAAAAGTATGAAAATTAAAAAAAACTGCTGTAAACTGCTTTCTGACCGGAATGACCTGAAATAGTCAAATAAAGTAATATTTTGATCTTAACAAGACTCTTCCGGAGGAATATTTCAATCCTTTGAAGATAGTGACGGCATCAGCATCTGTCTATGCATCGCCAGTATCTTTTACAGAAAAAAGTTCATTACCCCAAGTCTAGACCGTACTTTAGATGTAGTCTCATACTACACCTCGGGATACTCGTAGGCTATGTTTGTACTATCTTGTACAACAGTATACGTCATTTTAGCGTCTGAAGATCTTGTTAAAATCGAAGTATAGGTCCTCCAGTTTATCTAAAGCATTATTCTTTTCAAATTAATTATACACTATGCAAACAGTTGAATAAGGGTAGACCAAAATGTATTATGCAACAACTGAATTGATCTTGTGTTATGTAATAACTTTATTGATCTTGAGATTGAATAGGTTTCAAAGAAAATGTTCATACACATGCTATACGTATACATGTGTAAAATGCTGGTATCGTTTAGCGCGCACTGTATGGGAAGCATTCCTTCTCTTGTGGCACACACTCGATAACATGTGCTTGTGATTAATCAAACATAATCTTTAAATTGAGAAAAGCATAGCGTAAAACAAACGGCATTTGAAAGTTAATTTAGTATATTGAAGCGCAAGCAAACATCAATTTTGTATTTTGATGTATTTTTATGTCGAATGTAGTAAACTGATTACGGACCACTATGTGTATTTTTATTATAGGCCACTGTTGTTTGGAATTAACCTGCGCCATACACCTTGGTGATGGTTGTACATTTCAGAATGATTTTTTCCGGTGACGCGTGTGAAAAACCACCGTTCAATTCGCAAGTTAATTGAATTTACAAATCATCTAGCCGAAAGTTCGTTCACAAACTTGAACAAATGCAAAGAGTGTATGACCATGGCCATGGTGCGGAACAAAACGAAAAACTTAACAGAAAGAAATATTGATGCGCTTTTTAATTCGACTATAAAATACAAACTAGCCACCGATATATAAGCCCTAGCATAATGCATAAAATCAAGCAGGCAGCGCTACCATAATGGCGCGACCGTGACGAACTGTTGTCCCGGCAGCGCAATTTTTTTCCTAGGAGGGTTAGGGGTAATTATCATAAATGAGCGGCTCTAGACCCCACGTCATGATTATTCAGTAGTTTTAACAATGACGCTAATACATTGTTATTGCTCAATCAACTAGTTACACATAGCCCAGAGGTACATTAAAGCACTTTGAAAAACGGCTTCTGTCGACCTCTCCCAGTAGCTATAGTTTATGGGTTAGGTTAATAGATCGTTCGACTGGGGTTCGAATTCGCTCTCTGTCTATTTTTCATTGACTATATTTTGGTCTCCAAGTTTGTTGTTGGAGTGAGTTTAATTTAGGGGAAAATAAGGATCTGAGAACCTAAGTGTCTTCTACTCAGTGTGGTGTAGAAACGCCCATTTATGATAATTACCCCTAACCCTCATAGGAAAAACAATTACGAGTCCCGGCAGAAAATAGAAAATCATTTAAAAACAAACTTACACACTGGAAACATTCTTTCTTGCTGTATGTTCAAGCATAGAGAATGGTTCCAGTATGCAGGACGGACGGTGTTTAGCCATTGCGCACTGGGGTTTAGGAATTAGACACCTGCGTTTACAAACTCGTAGCAAGAAAAGTTACTCGCTAAACCCGTGTCAGTCGCCGCATCATGGATAGCAGCAAATTACTATGTCGTAATGCGCACCCGGCGTACCGCGAACCACCACAGTGGAAATCACTACTAAATATAATCGAAACAAACCTTTTGCTGTTTGATATAAAAGTCGGCCCACGCTCAGTTTACGCTCACTATTATCATTTTACTCTCAGAACGAAACCTGTGAATTTACGTCAATGAACGTCAATGAACTCAAAACCAGCCTTATATTATAGTCTTGGAGACCAGTAATAAGCTCAAAATAAACCATTAAATAATATGCTGGCAGTAATAGCATACACGTGGGATTTGTTACATAGAAAACATTCCCGTGATTATTACAGGATTACAGGATAATCAGTTGGCTTATGGTCAAAAATCATCTTCCATTATTGCAAATTTCAAGTCCGTTTTCTTTTTTATTTAAAAATACTTTTAGGGGTTATTATTAATGAAAAACACGCCAAACTTGATGCCATTTTTCTACCCCAGGAGAGTGTTTTCGGGGTATTGTTTTTGAGCCAAAATACATAATGTAAACAATCGATCAATCGAACATCAATTTTCTACGACTTTTTTATGATTTCTTTTTTGAAAAAAAAATTGCAAACTAAGCCCACAATTTAATTTATGATCAAGAATGTTTGCATTCCGTTGAAACCAAACAAAATGTTGAAACTCAATTTTATCTAATTTGGGGGCGGGGACACTTCACTGAATTGCGGGGCTGGGAAGCAGAAATTACAATATTGAATCCAAACTCATCAGTATTCTTTTCTGATATTGGCCTTACTTGAAGTCCAACCAGTAAATAACAAAAATTCAGTTATATACGAGAAGATAATAATGTTGTTGTTTTTTTTGGTTTTTTTTATAATTTAAAAACAAATCTGGTAATGCCATAACAAATCGTACAATTAGGTCCAATTTTTTTATATTTGTTGTTGCTTCACTAAAATTATAAACCAAATCTGGAACGTCGATTCTTTTAAATTAAATCCGCAAACAAGATGTGACAGTCAAAGTTTGTGTTTGTCAATTTTAGTTGTGAAATAAACATGTAGTACGATGTAGTTATTTTAGTTTGGCTGATTTCTGGGGGAAAAGACATACATTTGAAACTTTTAATGTGAAATCATCAATAGTTACTAGTTTTATAATTTTATGACAAAGGAAACTGAATTAAAACGAAAGTTTTGACTATTTTTTTTAATTGTATGATGTATCAATACATTCTTTACTTGGCAGTGGCCGCGCCGATCGATGATGCCTCAGTTCGTACCTTTTTTATATGGCCTTTAATTAAGAAGTGTTCAATTTAACAGTAGTTATTAGTTAATTAGACCTTTAGCAACTAACGTTGTCTACTTTTCATCATTTACAATGACCAAACAAGTGTTCAGTCCTGGCGCTGTGGATCCGTCCTCGTGATGGCTGGCGCAAGGTCTATTTTTATCAAAACGCATGGACATTCCTCTTACTGGTATCACCCCTCTGCGCAATGTATTATTAAATAAATAATCACCCAAAATACATTTAAATATTAAAAAAAATTGAACGAATTAGAACGAAAATACTGTATTTGATCTCTTTTAATTCACAATACTGGAAATTATTTCCTATAAATCATTAACATGTATTTATTTAGACACAAGTGCTCACGGTAACGTGGTAAATAAACCAGCATCAATCGAGAAATTGGCCAATTAGGAAATAGCTCGTAGAGGGGGTCTAGCAATTGAAGCAGCCTAGCCCGCCATGCATGTAAATGAGGTCTATTTTGTGTGTGACATATACATTGTACGTTCTCGGTGCACGAACGTACGGTCTATGTGTATCGTACGCACAGTAAGTGTAGTGCGCGCATTGCCGGGCAATTCACATGTAAATACATAGCATCACACACTTTACGACGATGGATCAATGAAGAAAAGAGTCGCCATTTTAGCCAAGCCTACCCCTCAATTTTGCTGCGAAGTATGGGCATAAAGGAACGCTGAATTGGAGCTTTCTCGCACGGAAGATCGAGCGTTACTCTCATTCCTGTCGACTTCATCATTTTGAGACGGGGAAACAGTAAAAAAGGAGTGCCAACGCCGACAAAATAAAAGGGTGTTTCCGCGATTCTGGGTCAGACCCGACGTGCTCGCCAGAAGGAACGTGGCTCAAATGGTCACGTGGTAATTGCGGCTTTTTTCTCCGTCGTCCATGGATCACACGAGCAACTTCTGCACGCTTTAAGACTAGAGAATTGTTTGTAACGTTGGGCTTCAGAAGCTGACTGCTTGACCTACGAGAGGTGTGTTTTCTGTAGAATTGCAGAACATTTTTGTCGACTTGCGTCATTTAAGTAGAGTAGAGAATTGTTTGAATTAAATGTCGGATTTTCGCGGGAAAAAAGTCAGGAAGTTGTTGTGTCACGTGCATATGTTGTGGTTGTGGTGGTTATGTCAAGCTATTTAGAATGTCACGTTTGTAATGAATGAAGCCCCTACAAATAAAAAACATTTTTTTCCAGGCATGATTGGTCTTGGTCAAATGCAACTTTTAGTTTTAAACACAACTTTTTGCCAAAACAAATAACAGTTGTAGGCCATGATGTTTAGCCTACCTTCAAGTTAATGTAGCCACACAATCACTACTTCACTTCCACAGCAGCCACTGGCATGACTATTCACACTCACAGGTCTTGTTAAAATGTTATGTATTGTTACTGACTGTGTTTGATAGTTTACCGTGTTAACTATGATTTAACATTATATTCTGCATTTGAATCTACTGGGCCTATGTGAGTATGTCAAGTTTTCTCAACAGCGTTTAATAGCTCAATTTGTTTTTCTTTATTGCCTGTGCTGTTTAACAAAACCTTTTGTAAAATCGACTGCGCGTGTGGCCATTGGACATGTCAATTTCAATAAAGCATAGGAATGCGTACAACTCATAAGTCTATGGGAGATGTAACCAAATTCACAATCTGCAATTTCTTCATCTAATCAAAAAGAAAAGAAACTGTTGTTTGCCCAAACATTTAAGCATACACAAAAAGAACCGCGACGTACAAAAAATAGATTTTACTTCAGAACAAGAACTAGGGTATAGGAAAAATCTTATATAGTTTCGTAAAGAAAAATTGACTGACAAGAAACATTTTTGGTAAAGAGTTTCGTATCCAGCCACCACATAAAATTTGCACAGCATACAGTACATGACATACTCTTACAGACTGACTTTGCAATGGCTGCCTACTCCATTGGATAAGATAGCTCAATGATATGCATTACCAAAATATGACCTAAATCTCAAATTATTTCAGAAAAAGTCAGAAAGTGTATGTAGTTGCTGGATATTGAACTCTTTCCACATTTTAAAAAGTTAAACGATTTCCCCATTTCCCCTTTCTTTTTTGGAAAAGAATGTATTCTGACGCCACTTCAGCAGTTGTATACAAAGTTTATGGATAGTCGAAAAAATTTCCTAACAATTTGTAAACATTTCTTGGTCCCAGATTCATGTCTTTTCAACATTTTTATGACCGATTGCTACGTTCTTACCTTTTTACATGTAATGTGCTAAACGCAACATCTAGTTTATTAAATAATGTTGAAATTGCCCATTTGTTTACTTTTTCGTTTCTTTAGTTTCGATGCCTTGGTGGTGTGTCGGCCATCTCCAGGCTGAGCTGCATGGCTGTAATGGCTCCAGCCTTGACTGATGCCTCTGCCCATCCTTCAAGTTTTAAGCTACCAATCTCTCCCTCTGATCAAGAGAGGACTGGGTTTGAAGCAACGCCCAGCGATCCAACTAGTCCAGGGTTACCCAACGGCCATACCAACTCTAATCACACCCACACTGACGCAGAACAAACTATCCAGGAATCGGGGTTAGACAAAGATTTATTATCACAAGAAGGCCTCGAGGACAAATTGGGAAGCAACAACCACAGGTCTAAAATTCGACTATTTCGAACAAATTTCCAAAGAGGTAAAAACCAGTCTGACACCAGAATACCGTTTGGTGGGAAAGGGGAAAGGGGAAAGGTAGGCAGGATCCTTGCCTTTCCCTCATCAACCAGGGTCCCTGGACTGACGAACGGGAGTGACGTTCCTACTCAGCACGTCATAAAGATGAGTCATTCGACTGTTTCAGGAGCATATGATAAGCAACAGCCTTGCCCAACAAGCGCATCATTGGCTTCAACCAACACCATGCCTCCAGAAACCTCATCACTGTCTTTGACAAACAACACTAACGTGACTGGTAGCAGTTCCACTGCCACAGCAGATTCGTCTGATGCAGACGATAACACTAGAAGTGGACGAGTAGATATTCCACCTTCAGATGAAATTGGTTGTGGTGCCCATCGGGATCTTGATATCTGTTATGAAAAACTAGACTCCAAAATAAACAAACAAAACATGGAGGAATGGATTGGAGATGGCAGAAGCAGTGACCTGTTAGAGCTTCTGGAAACCGAACAAATACATGAAATTGCAGGAGAACACTCTAAATTGGCACAACGTACAAAGCAGCTGGTCAATAAGCTCCGACAGTTACAGGCACAGCAAATTAGTTCACACACTCAACAACAAATCGGCAACTTTGTCAAAGACCAGCACAAGAGGTCGGAGGAAAAAACAGTTGAGCTAGAAGCGGAGGGTTGCTCAGATTGCAAGAGAAACTCGGCACTTTCAAATGTTTCAAATCCAAATGGTCAATCAATATCCCAAGAGGGCCGCAATGCGGATAGTCATACACTCATTGAGGATCCCAAAGATCAGCAGCCACGAACTTGTATCCATAAACGGAAGCAGTTATCTGCTAAACCAGCTGATGTTGACACCTCGGTCAGGGTTGCCGTAAAAACGGCAAGCAAGCGTCTCCGTGCAAAGTTGGAGCATGTTGAGAGCTGGGTGGACTCGGATGAAACGGAGAGCAGCTCAGGAGGAGAAAGCTGTGATGAAGGGGATGACACTCTCCCATCCTACACACAAACTCGGCAAAAACACAAAGTACCCTTGTAAGTTGCCTTTTTTAAGTTGTCTATGGGCAACTTGTGTCTTTTTGTGCTTCTGCTTTTGGAGAGAAATGAGTGAGGTAGAAACAAATGCGCAAGTATCAACAAATGTTTGGGTTTGAGTATTGCAAATGCATTCTTAACCCTTTTTTTACCACTTGTTTGTTACGCTGTTTAAAACGGTCGAGTAAACTTGACAGTGGTAAGGAAAGGGTTAACATTTCATCTGAATGGTCTTGGTGACCATTTGGTGACCAATTGTCATGCTGGTGTCCACTTCCAAAAGTATCTTTGTTTCTTCACTTTGTTGCCTAACCAAAATGTGCCCATAAAGAAACTGTTAGTGGGTTAATCCCTTAACGCCAGGGAGTGGCCATGGCACGCTAATCTGCCCGGAATGCTGTCGGCTGTGCTACGCTATAGAACACGGCCTGTGTGACAGTGTAAACTCGGATCCATTGTGTAGTAAAGCTGCTGGACAAAGGCTGCTGTGCAGTCTAGATTGTGCTATTGATCTTGTTGGGTGTTGGAGGGTAATGGTTGACAATCTAATAATGCTAATGCTCTATTTTTGTTGTTCCATAAATTTATTTACAACAGGCATCGAAGAGCCGTTTGGAAGTGGGCTGTTGAGAGAGCTGCTATTGCTAGTCGGTGGACCTGGCTGCAGGCACAAGTCTCTGATCTGGAGTATCGCATCCGGCAACAGAGTGACATTTACCGTCAGACTCGTGCAAGTAAAGGTGTGGCAATTCTTGGGGAACCCTCAACGTCCGAGGATCTCCTGAAAGGACGAGTCATGACATCAACTAAGACCAATAAGAAACTCTCTCCCCTCGAAGCCAAGATCGCAAGACTTGGTAGCAACCAGGAAATGTCGCCCTCGAACTTGTCCACTTTGCTCACCAACGTCGACCAGCAGAGTGCAAGATTAAAGAGATCTCTACAGAACTGTGTCTCTCCCATGTCGGGATACCCAATGCCTCCATCAGCTGCCAGTACGCCAACAGGCACCAGTGGGAAGACGCCACAAAGCAAACCCATGAATGGCATCGTAGGCAGTACTGGCTCGCGTGGGAGTCCTCTGTCCTCGCAGGGGAAGGATCATAAACAGTTACAAGTGGGGATTAACTCCTTCCCTTCCTCCCCGTCTCTCATACCTGCTTTCCCTGAAGAGCATTACTGTGCAAGGACACGGCCGGTCTGGTACTTCCGCAAGCGCAAACTCATCCGAACGTTGAATATTCACAACGTCAGTCGCAAGATCCAGAAGTTGTCAACGGTGAGGTGTGGCTGCCACCCACCCCTGACACCATGTGTGATGTGTGGCGGCCGGTTTAATCATGTGGAGAAGTGTAAAGAGCCAGACATGGCCCCACTTAATGAGAGAGTAGCTCAACTAGACTATTCGTTTCATCCAGTGCTTTCTTTCCCTCAAGGTAAATAGAACTTGGGCATCCGAGTTGCAGCCTGTGCTATGTTTAGTTTACATTCAATTTGAATCATTACCCCCCTGTGTTTTTGCTCCAGACAATTTCTTTTGTTGATAAAAGTCTCTCTAGTAAAGGGATAGTTGCTTTGCTCCTCAAAAGGTGATGTTCCAGGACAACGCCACCTTTCTAATACATGCAATACAGCAGAACATCACTCGAGAAAACTTAACCTTATCGAGCATTTAACTAAAAGAACTAACTTGTTTAGGGACAAGCAACGGTATATAGGACTTCTTTTGGCGAACAAAGACGATTCTAACTACACGCACAAATATACCAAGTATTTGAGACCCAAAACAATCTTTTGTGGATCATGTGGCGAATGCAGATTTGGTTGTTTTATTTTTTATTTTATTTTTCAGATAATCATAGACCTTGTGTGTAATGACCATGTATTAGGACATTTTTTGTTATTGTTTAACCCTAACCTACCAAAATCCATCAAAATCTATATCCCTGTTGGAGGATTTCAGCAGATTCAGGATACCTCTATATTAAAAACTGGGAAATTTTGATGGATTGAGCATTGTAAACCTCGCATTACTAAAGGATTTTGGATACTTCCATATTGAGCAGTTGCCATCACCAACATTTTGTGCATGTTTGGGTTAATTAATTAACTGAGTGCACATGAAGTCCACTCATGCATATCCAAGCAAAACAGTCATTGCTCTCGAAGATGGCTGTTATGCTTAAGGTCTTGGCAACAGAAATTGGCTAAAATTTCAAATACAATGGACAATACATTTATTGCATTCATATTTTGCAAAGATATTTTTAGCGTCCAGGACTATTTCAATCGATGAGGTTTGACTCCCATGTGTCCTTCATCTTTGTTCTCCCCAATAGATATTCCTCTGTCGATTCAGTTTGAAGGAATGATGAAGACGAACGAATGGCAGCGCAAGCCAGCACCATCAAAACAGTCTCCCATGAGGAAGTAAGAGCATCAAACTCTCTAACATTCCTTGATTCTGATGTATAAGCCAATTTGATGTTTTGCGTGAGCCATGAATTCTGGACATAATTTTTTTTAACAAAACCACGATATGCTAAAAGCTAACCGTCCATTGGACTGCGACAGCATGACTTGTTTTGTTTATCCTTAACAATGCATTGTTGAGTCTAGTTGGCGCATGCGCGAGTGAAACATCGATTTGGCTTATGCTAGAATCTATCCGAACATCACTTTTTTTAATTTTATTTTTTTACCAAGGCTATGGCGAGTCGAGGAGTGCATTTTCGAAATAATTTTTAACAAAATTGGAAATATTTCAAGTCCCAAAATCTTGCCTTTTCAACATGTTTTTACAATGACTGACATTAATTGAAATAATATGATGGAAAAAGTGGCGTCGGGATTAATGATGTGCATCGGATTAGGTTGACTAAGCTAAACCGACCCGAAACATTAAAAATATAAACCGAAACCGATCTGAACTCTCCAACCTGACTCGACCCAACAAATCGAAAAACGACCCAAACAGACAAAAATAAAACCAACCTGAAAAAACCTTGATGTTTGGCTCGAGCAAATCATTCTGTATTTGGAATTAAAAGGAATTGTCTCTGTGATATCAGTTACTCTAAAAATCCTCATGCTGACGAAACATAAATGTAGAGTTAAACTGTTTATAACTTTTATAAACTTTGACTTTTGAGGGGAAACATTAAATTGTCTTTGCACTCCACAGTAGCATCAGAGTGGACACAGACACATTCAAGTGGTTGAATCATTTCAATAGGTTTAAATTCAGACTTGTATCGAGTGTTTACTGTGACCGTTTATATTATTTTGTAGGAAGCGCCGACCAAGTACACCAACAGAAAACAAAGATGGACAAAGGCCAAAGAGAAAGTACGAGAGGAAGAATAAAGATAAAACCAAACAGCTCCAAGGCTCCGGGGAAGACAAGTCACTCAAAATGCTCCGCAAGTTGGCTGCACAGAGTATGTATCCAAGTTGGTATTTGTTTGCCCCCTCTTCATGTCGTATATAAAATTCTGTTCTTGTGATGGTTGCATTTCCCATCAGTCGGTTAGGCACCACAAAATGACCTGCGAGTTTTGGCTTGTCTTTGTGGGGTGTCGTGGCCGGGCGGTTAATAACCCGCTTTTCTGTTCCGCAGAGCGTGAGTTTGAGTCCCGGTGTCGACACGTGTGTCCTTAAGCAAGGCAATTAAACCACTGTTGCTTCGTCCTTCGGATGGGACGTAAAGCTGGAGGTCCCGTGTGTTGTGTATTATACGTAAAAGAACCCAGTAACACTTATTGTAAGAGGAGGGGCTTTGCCCTGGTGTTCCTGGCAGCGCCTCGGAATAGGCAACTAGATTGATGGCACTTTACAAATGCAGATTGGATTAGATTGGATTGTTTTTGCACTACCCTGTGGACAGGGATTTCCCCAGGGAGATACTGTACACATTATGCACAAAACAGCACATCCTCATCACTACAGTCGATTTATTGCATGATTATTCCCATGGAACAGTGAAGCAAAGTTATTGGACAGTACAAACTGTAATCTGATTATCCCTCTAAGGAGTAATTAGTGCAATGCACAAAAAGAAACAAGTGTGTGTCTTTGTGCTGCTGACCAACTGACCCAAATAGTGACTTCTTCATAGGAGGGTTAAAATTTGTGTAAATTCCATCTCTGACAATCGAACAATATATTTTCTATATTTACCTGAAGCAATGAAAGACATGAGACACGGCAGAGGGGACAATAAGATCATAAAGCGGTCCAGATCCAAGGCCAACTCGCTACCCAACACCCCCAAGAAATTGCTGTCGGAGGAGATCAATAGGCGATGCCGTTCTGATATCAAGAAGAGGAGAGCTGCCCAGCTGGCTATTGGTGAGTTGGTCAATAAGGTACCTGTTACGTTGCCTGAAATCTGGGCACCACTACCTTGTTGAAAAGTAACGAGAGATATCAATGATGTGTCTAAGTGATAGATGGTATATGGACTTTAATGCATGTGGTACATCTTTCTGCTCACAACTATACAACTATACAAAAGTTAACAACTTCTTATATTGAGACAATTTAAAAGGAATTGGCTGGGATAGTTGGGCTACCACTCTAAGTACTCTTCATCTAGAGCACTTTTGATTCGCTATTGGTCATTTAATTCGCAGTATTTTTAGTTCAGATTTCAGATTAATTTTGATCAATTTTCCTGTGCTTGGAAGTGTACTGTCCTCGAGGTTGTAAAAGCATCGGTCAATATTTCCTTGATGGTAATTTGTAATTATAAATTCTCCATGCAGCTGCTCTCAAGAAGACACGAGCCCGAAGTTTCTCCCTGCCGAACATCAACGACCATTTTCATGACGGCGGCATGTCGGGTGGTCCAACCCCGTCGGGCATGGAGAACAGTCTCCACCACCTGGCGCACTCAATGCCCTCCGCCAAATTGCAGAACTTTCTGAAGCCGCGCCGGCCCGGCGGCAACTCGGACCAGTACGACATTGACAACATCGTGATCCCCTACTCGATGTTGGCCTCAACGCGAGTGGAGAAGCTGGAGTACAAGGAGATCATGACGCCCAAGTGGAGAAGGATCCCGGAGGATCAGATGGCAGCGTGGAAGAAGATTGCCGAGGATCAGCTGATGGCGTGGAAGAATCATATCCAAGAGGTGAAGAATATTGAGGTAAGCTAAGGCTGATGTCTGAAGTTGTGGGGATGGAAATTGGTCAAATGAAGACACTTGTAACCACACTATAATTTGTTGTGTATCCAGTGTTATTTATGTATATTTACATTATTATTATCTCTGATCATTGGGAAATTGAAACATTCCAAATACAATCTCAGCTTCCTGGGTGGTAGTCGGCTCGATGCAGCCATTTTGGTCACTAAACATCTGTCCAGTTTAATCTTTGGAAATAAGCAGTTAACGTGCAGTTTGCACAGATATGAAAAGTAGTTTGTAGAAAACCATATGAAGACTTAAACGCTACTTCCATTAAGGAAACGATATTAAGTGAAACTTCTCAGTGCCTAGTATACAATAAGCGAATACTTTTGCTTCAAAAACTGCTAAATCTTATACTCAAGCTATCTTAAAACAGTGAAACCTAATTGCTAACAAATTGCTATAGTAAAATAAAACATGTAAAGTGGGCTTAGAGGTTTTTGCGTATAAAGTTTTCTTATGTAACCTTGTGTAATACCAAAAAATCATTCGTGTGTGTGTGTTTTATGTTAGGCACTGTGAACTATTATGGAAATGCATCTTTCAATGCATGAGTAATTAGAAGTAAGCAGGCACTTTAGTTTCGGAAGTCACTTTTCAAAACGAGCCTGTAGACTTTGTATTGAGCTCATCCAAGTTTGTTTTTAAGTGACTCATCATATTGAACAAAGACTTACTAACTACCCCAAGCCTATCAAATTCCAACTGCAGGTTTTGCCAGGTTCGGTACCAAACATTAGCAACTTGTTGTTGGACTTTGTTTGACTTGCTCCAAAAGGCCCAAAGAGACCCTGTTGAATTCTGAGGGTCAGGCAGAAAGGCACCAGACAAAGTGTGCAAGTGTGTAAAGCACTCGTATCTCAACTATGATAGTTGGCTTCAGTCTATGTTCGCCTCTCCAATGAACAAATTCAATAAATAACGGATGATTTTGGAGGATTGCTGTTTAACCCTTACTCCCTAGGGTGTGTGTAAAATCATATTGATTTTGGAAGAATGAGGACTGTTGGTGTTATTTAATCAAATTTTTACATGTTGCCTATTGGAGTTTTACATAAATTTTTAAACACCTATGCGTTTCTAGAAGTTTGTATATCAATATCTGTTGAATTGAGTTGATAAATCAAACAGTTGAAAGTAAACAGTGTTTCTTTTTTGTATGTGTGATTTGCTTAGGAATTTGAAAACCTGTCTGACAGCGACGTCATGGAGCGTCACACCAAGTGCGAAATCAACGAGCGCAAGAAATTCCTGACAATTCTGGCCAATCAGAGCAGCCACGCCCATCAGCGCCGAGGGGCGCGTCGTTCTCGCAACAACAGCCAGGGTAACACCCCGGGTAACACCCCGGAGCCTCACTCCCCGGATGCAAACCTCTTTGATCAAAACCAACCCTCCAGTTTGAATTCCTCCAATGCCCCGTCTCCGCTCACCACACAGGAGGCATTGAGCCCTTCTGGTAGTGTTTCCCTTGGAGGCAGCGGTGTCGTTGGTGGCAGCGGTGTCGTTGGTGGCAGCGGTGTCGTTGGTGGCAGCGGTGTCGTTGGTGGCAGCGGTGTCGTTGGTGGCAGCGGTGTCGTTGGTGGCAGCGGTGTCGTTGGTGGCAGCGGTGTCGTTGGTGGCAGCGGTGTCGTTGGTGGCAGCGGTGTCGTTGGTGGCAGCGGTGTCGTTGGTGGCAGCGGTGTCGTTGGTGGCAGCGGTGTCGTTGGTGGCAGCGGTGTCAGCGGTGTCAGCGGTGTCAGCGGTGTCAGCGGTGTCGTTGGTGTCGTTGGTGGCAGCGGTGCCGGTGGTGGCAGCGGTGCCGTTGCCCAGCGCTCTAGAACTAGCTCGTGGGAAAAGCGCCGGTCATCCAGCGCAAGTGACACCAATCTGGAGAACTCCGGGCAGGGCAGCTTTGAGGAATTAGGCCACATTGACAATCCCTGGCCACAGCGCATTTTTCCCCTAGACGAGTTTGAATTCAGTGAATTAGGTTGGCAATCGGAGGAAGAACCGGAGGAGTCGCCACCAGAGGTGCCGCCGCCACCACCAGAGGTCAAGAAGGAAGTAGATGCAGAGAAGACGCCTTCGGAAGTGTCCTCCTTGACAAGCCTGCAGAATAATAACCTCAAGACTGAAGGAGAGTCTTCGCGTAGTAGTCCACTCGGGGAGTTGTTGGAGGACTCGTCTGGCCCCGAGGATATTGATGATCCTAATGACCCCGAGTGGACTGTTGTGTCACCTGACAGACAGCGAAGCTCCATTGTGTTGCGGTTGGCTAAGAGGTGAAGCTAATTGATTTCCTAGTGTCGGCCTACCGATGAAAAGCGACGCGTCTCGGCCAAATATGGTATGTCATATTTGTACTACAACAGATTTGTGAGATGTGATAATACAAGTAAGCCAAAAAGAAAGAAGGAAAAAAAAGAAAAACAAATATGAAAAATTATTTAAAAAAATAAAGCAGGCTCAAGTTGAACAATATTTGTTGCTTGTTCCATGTAATGAATGTTCATATTTCAAGTTGAGATTTCAAATTGAAACCCATTCACCGTCAGTGCCCTTATTTATCCCATGTACTCTGGTCATGTAAACCACATACATGTATTGTGCTTCTGCTATGCATTGGTGATGTAAATACAATAACTGTTTTGTCAATACCCTAATCTAACAATGAAAGTATACTGTAGTATTCTCACATGTACATGGTGGGTTGTTTTGATCTCTTGTTTTTTTCATGTTTTTTTTTTTTTTATTTTTTATAAAGTTGATTGAGAACCTGTTTAAATTTACACTATGTGGAGCATGCTTTTCCTCTGCAAAGTATTCAGTTTTCTGTCATTCTATACTTGGTGTTGTGGACCTAATTAATGCATTTTTAAAATCGGTATTTATTTGGTTTTCAGAGTGACTATGTATGATGGGGTTATTAGTACCAAACCAGGGAATGTTGCTGTCACTTCAGAAGGGGTGTTTTAATATTACCAGCTATTAATGCAAGCCACTAAAAAGGAACAAAACAGGATTCTGTTTGTCAGCTTGGGCAAAAAAAATATATTTTATTTAATATTTTACTGAGTTGGAGATAGTTTGTACGGCCAAAATGTGTCGTTATTATTTTGTGCATTGTTTAAGAGGGGTTTATTTGTATTTCTAAAACACAATTTGGTCTAACTCGTCCTACAAAAAAAATCTTTTCGAAATTCTGCAGCTTTTTTTTTTATAAAAAAAAACGATAAAAAAATAAACAATATAAACACACTAGTAAGGTAGTGTTCAAGTTTGGTCTTTACAAATGGACAAAATTACATTGATATTATATTTTGTGGAACTATAATAATACTTAGGTTTGTATATCCCCAAGTCATTTTGAAAAGTCATAATAAGATAGATGTTCAGCTAAAATTAGCCTAGCCTTCGATTTGTGAAACCGTGTACAAGAAAGATAGACATAATGCATTTTAATGAGGATTTTTTTCGATATAATCACTTGGAGTACATACATCATGTGTACTAATGAGTTTGCCTTTGCAAGATGTACATCCATGGCATATAGTTCTTGATGAATTTTTCGGTGTTAAAAAAAAAATTCATTACACAGGCATAATGTGTAAAATATGCCTGGTTTTGTGTTTGGTGGTTGTTGGTTTTTTCTTCCTACCCACATTAATAACCCACATATGTTTGGTTTTTGAGTAGTGATTTTTTCATTGTTTTTTTATATTTGAGTTGGTTGGAGGTGGAGGTTAGGTGTACATGTACATTATAATCATGATGAACTAACTTTAGTCTTCAACTCGTAACATTGCACAGCAATTTCAGCTCACGTAAAGTAGAAAAGTATCTACCAAAAGATATTACTGATTCTTTTCAAAATCAGGCATTTTACAAGTAACTGCATAGCGCATACCATTATTCATTTATATATTAATTACATGTATGATTAATGACAGGCAAAACAATCTTGTATCTTCATGAATGTTAGCAGGTTTCACTGATGAATTGTTTGATAAGTACATGCACCATTATCTTTGCCCAAGCCGTTTAATTTTAGCAAGGTATTTTCAAAATACATGCACACATATATTGTAGCTACTGTATGTAGTAGTACACGGCTATCTACATAATACATTAAGCATTGTGTATACAAATTGTATATAGTGTAAATTGAATGTAAATGATGTTCAACCTTAATGTTCACATTGAATTGGAGGTGTTGAAATCTAGTATCATACATACATACATTGTATTTTCCAATTGTGCCCATTGAACACCCCTCCCTGTATGTGTGTGTGCGAGTTTACAGTCTCGGAGAGAGTGTAAACCCAGCAATGTTCCTATCCCACACATTCTATAATTTCTTCTTTTTTTAAATTTTCTTTGTCAATACACACTTTGAATTGTCATTGTGAAAGTGTATATTTGTGCATACAGAATATTCTGGGTTAAAAGATTTTCTCATTTTCCTCAAAGTCGTGATATCTACTTTTTGTAAGGTGTTAAAACCTACCAGTTACTTTTGTATAAAATTACAAAATGGTGACGGTAGTTGGTTCACCAGAGGGAAGGAGCATTATTTTATTTTGTTCAGACTGAAAACTTGTTTCGAGTATCCCGGATATATCAGTCTGTATAATGTTACAGATATGGATATAATTTTTGTTTTTTCTAAAAGTTAATTATGTTGTACAGAGTAGAGCAACTAGGTTCGACTGTAAATTTCTAGAGTTGCTGGTTACAGTTGTATATAATGTTAGCGTTACTGCGTCTGAGCAGACAGGGCCTAGTCACTCTTTATTCTTTACATGAAAAAAAAAAGACGCTCCGGTCGGTTTGTGTTACACCATCTCGCTACGTGTATTTTGTATCAGAAGTTGGGAGGTAAAAATAATGTAAAGGAAATTACTCATATTTCCCCCATGGAAAAACAATAAAAATGTGTGTACTGCACACACATCTTCCTTGTAAAAATAATTATCAACTATTTAGCGTTTTGTTTGTGCCGAAAGTCAATTTGTACCCACGTTTGTTTGTTTGTTTGTTTGTTCAATCTTTTTTCATTTTTCCTCCATTTATTTTTCTCCTAAACTATTTCTGTACGTATGTTCGTATACATGTATGTTGCATTTTGGTTAAAGTTCAAGAAATGTATCTTGTATGCAAAGTTGTGTCATGGATGCAATAGAGTAACCTTCATATCGTGGTCGTGTTAAAGTACTGAGGTCAAAATGTGTCTCATTTGATTTTTTTTTCCCAATTAGCCTTTTGAGGTATGGCTTACACAATAGGAGGGTGCTGTCTGGTTTGGTTAAATACAAAATATCAAGACTACCCAAATCAAAAGCGCCCTCTTGTGTCAGCTATACCTCAAAAAGCTAATCGCAATCCAACTTGGGTCATGCATGCAAAATTGTAACCGTTATTGTAACATTTGTATGATGGTCCTGTCAAAGTTCATTTGAGGTCAAGTTGTAAAAAAGGTTTGAATTTTAGAATTTGTTTCATTTGAAAACTTTAGGTCCAATTGCAATCACACTATGGTTCACGTGTATGCAAAACGTATGCGTATACGTCGTATCCGATGTAAACACGTGTTTTTTTGCTGGAATGGTAAGACGGGTTGGTTTCCTTTGAAATAGAACGTCATGTTTTAGATCGTTTATTTATCCTATGTGAATTTTTTTTCAAGACCGCCACCAATTAATTTGAGAAAAAAAATCTTGGTTTTTTTTCGCCAAGTGAGGGCGCTATGGTTGCAGGCTCTTTGCACTTTTTAGCCCTGTGCTTTCGCGTTTTTCAAATATTAGCAAATATTGGCAAATATTAATAAAATTATACAAGATTAATCCCACATTACAATATTTTATTTTCTCCAAGAAGTAAAACAAATGCCAATTTTAATGAAAATGCAAGGCTAAACCCTTCCAATTTGTAAAAATGTTTTCTCAGAGTCAAAGACAAAGTAAAATTTTGGCTAATTTCAGTATAATTGTTTTATATTTTTTTCTCACAAAGTCAATTTTTTCAATTGTTTATAAAAATACAAGGAAACCACTAGCCTTGGTCAAGGCGCGTTCGTCGTTATCCGTCTGACGTTATCCGTCCATAAAAACACGCCACGCGCGCCCTGCATAATTATTATGCTGACTGTACTTGCGCTCATATCGCGCGGTGCAAAGATCACACATCGCGAACAGCGACCTCAGACGGCCACTATTTATGCAAATCAACTGAAACTACTGTACTCTTGCAAATCTTCAGTTAATTTGCATATAATAGTGGACGCGAGAGGTCGTTGTTTGAGCTCCGATTACCGCCGCTCCGTACGTACGGATGGGTAATGATGAACGCCTTGACCAAGGCTAGGAAACCCCTTACATTTTAATAAAATTTTAATAAAATACAAGGTTTACCCCTAATACGATTTTCTTTTTCAATTTTTGTCAATTTTTATAAAAATGCAAGGCTCATAAAAGTTCAAGGCTAAACCCTTCTATTTTTCAATTTTGCCCTAAAATCTAATTTTGGAATTTTTTTTTAAATACAAGGTTAAAGGTAGGATACACCATTTGCAGATATCGAAAATATTTACTACCGAATTATTAAGAAATATCATACTTATTTGAAAGTAAATACATGTACATGTACTTATTCTAGGCATCCAGCAAAATTATTGCGCTAGATATCCTGTAATTATTCCGAGAAATAGAATTTTATACAGCAAAATTCGCGATTGCTCGCCGGACGGTGATCGCGAAAAAACAATAATAACATAAGAATAACTGCCCGGCGAAAGTGGCCAAAGTGAATAAAGAAGGTCGATTTATTAAAAATTAAATCGCTTGTAATTTGATACCCGATGACGTCAGCATGACACCTATTCATAATAATTCAAACAATTACCAATGGTGAATCCTACTTTTAGTGTGTCATTCTAGAGACCGTATAGAAATGCATTGTGGTTAGAAACAAAATTTGTTGGAATTTGTGTGAGGTTCTCTTAACAAAATACAATATTTTGCATATAGCGTTCAATAGCATGCACGCTGCCCAGCTTCATGAGACACGTGCCAATCATCGAACGAACAAGAAAAATCTAACGCAATGTGTGACCATAGTGACTCATTCCTTCTTTTATAGAACAGGGGAATTTTTTACAAATGACTCACCAATTGAGCCAGATGATTATAAAACACAAACCATTTTGGGTATGACATTTAATGTCAAGACATTTTGCCGAAAAGCAACGGGAAGTTTAAAAGCTGAGTCAATTTGCATTCGACGCATGACTCACGCAAAAAGAAAAGCTTAACAAAATTTGTTTTATTATGTATAGGTTTCAACAATAATGCTCACCGCAGCCAGGAGGCCCCTTAATCTTATGTTATTGTTGCATCGACGTACACCAGACTGGACAACCGTTGGGCTTCATTTGCATATAATATATCACGGGAAAGGGCAGACACGTTCGAACGTAACAGATGACCCGTGAAAAATCTAGCTTTGAAAAAATATTGACACATTCGTTTCGTTTCACACATTTCTGGCAAGCTAATGTTGTCTGCAACGCAGGCCGTTACAGCACGCACATCTGTTTGTGTGTTTTTTATTATTTTTCTACAGTATCCAAAATATGAGGTGTTTATGTTGGTTTTGAAATACTGCATGTTCGATGCCACCATTAATACAGTATAGTCGGGCTGTAGAATAAGCTTAAACATTTATGAATTAAAAAGGGACAATTTGAGCGACAAAGTAATATTTTGGTTAAAGGCATTGTTCCACGCATGATCAAAGGAATGGTTTTAGGCCAAATAATAAAAAAACATGTTTAGCGTCATGCCTTTTTTTATAAAGGAAGGAGGAGGCCCTTTTTTTTTTTTTTTTTTCAAAATGGCCGCCCGACACATCTTAATTCGAGTCATGCAGTAAACATGTCACACCCTATCTTCCAATTTAAAATTAAAACATGGTTCACCCACGATCAAGTATGCACCGTACATGACTACACGTCACACCCTAGTCTTCCTATTAGACAAAATATATTTCCAGAGCATGTACACAGTGATGCTAAAGTCTAAATTACGATCTTAAAATTGTATTTTGTTTTTGGTTTTGTTTTTGCCAAAATGGTCAAATTTATCATTTTTTTTCAAAAAGAAAAAAAAAAGAAAAAAGGAGGCGGCCACCAAAAAGGAAGCGGGCGGTGACGCTAAACATGTTCTTTTTTTAATTTGGCCTTATTCTGATTCTGTTACGCTATGGGATTCTATCTTCATGGTTAGGCTTACATAGAAAAAAGCCAGTCTGTACATTCATCAAAAACACAACATTTAACGAGGGTCCATCATCAGTACTTGCTTAACAGGCTTACGTGAACATTATTGTCCTATTATAGCTATCCTCGTTCGCTTGGCGCCCACAGTCATCGGGGACATTATTGTATAAAAGTGTCATAGGGCTTTAATACATTCATACAAATAAGAGGATAATTAGAATGTATAAACACGAATGCCAGGTCACACGATGTATACACCAACGATTTCTTAATTGTTGCCCACTGGAATCTCATTCATTAACCCAATAATGAACATTTTGACAACTTGGTTTTTAACTTCTTTTTTTTCTTTCTTTAAAACGATTTAGTTTTTGGTGCAGATCACTTGACATTTTAAGCTCAACAGGTTTTTGATGCGATCGCACATTGATTTACAATAAAAGCATAAATTACATGGACAAATTACAAAAATAGTTATATTATTAATTTTGTTTGCATCAACAAAATAATACAATTTATCGATCTTGGCTTTCTACGAAATAAAAATGTCCAAGCCCCTTAATTGGTTCGACGCTTAAAAGAACAGGTTTGCATTTAACACAGAAAACCTTATACAAATATTCTACAAATTACATCTAGCCAACATAATCACATCTCTAAAAAACACCTGTTTAGATTTTAAAAATGCCGAGTTAAATATTAACATAAATTAAACATGGGAACTACACATTCTGATCACTAGCGGTCCAATTATAATTATGTTTTGTTCCATTATCTTTTTTTTTTGCAATCACGATCTGTATTTACTCAACATAATATACAAACATGACTGGACTTTACAGACCATTTCAAGCGCCCGAAAGCAAAAACGGAAAGGCGGTACAAAGAGTTTTGATCACGGCGAATCATCGTCTTAACCATACAGCGAAAATAGGGAAAAGTCACAACTCGCGGACGATGTTAAAGGCCTCTACAATGACCGTTTCCAGCTATATACAGATTATGCTAGTTATAGACTCTTCTTGAAGTACCTACTATAGTCCAAACGAATAAAACTCATGATGCTCTGAAAGGGTTTTTGTTTTTTTCGCCAACAAAAAATCGGATATTGTGTATAGTTACGGGCCCCTCTCTAGTTTCGATCATTTTGTAAATAATGATTGTAGGCATCCAGCAACAAAATTGCGTTAGGTATGCTGTAATTATTTCGAAAGTTTTATGTTTATAAAAGCAAATTCACGATCGCCGGACGGCGATCGCCAAAAAAAACCAAGAACATAAGAACCACTACCTGACGCCCGTTGAAAACAAACGCCGTTTTTTTGCTTTTATTAGCACCCATGATTGTAAAACTTCGGACAGGTCAAAAAACAACCCCCAAATCCATCCAATCATGATAATTTAAGCAATTACCAATGGTGTTTTCTACCTTTAATGCAGGTTTACTCGAATTATCTAAATATCAAGGTATGGTATCATGTCTATAAAATATCGGGTGGCTGCGTGTAGATTGCCTCGTTTTCTTGGAGCTCCAGCTGTCGATTCCGAGAACTATTTTGTTTGACTTGTGTCAATTGGTTTCTATTAGGTTATGCAAAGTTAAAGACACATTACATAATTTTGTTTTGTTGGAATCTGCTATTTATAAAGCCCATTAGCGAAAGCCCCTTTCATGATTTCTCGTTAGAGTCTGAGCCTCCTCTTTCGCCCGCTGGCCCCTTGGACGCCTTATCAAATCGATCCTGGATCTCCAGTAGGCTGGTTCGCCTCTTCGCCTCCTTGAACTTGCCGGACCTGGAGACGCTAAAGGCCCGGTTCCGGCCCGGCTTGGACTCCTTGCTCCTCATGGCCGCGGCCTCCTCGGGCTGCGGGGGCGCGCTGACGGACTTGGGCCGTCGTCTCTGTTCAAGGTGCGGTGGTGAGCAGGCCCAGCTCTCGGGGGCAGATTGGGGACTGCCCAGGGGCGAGACATTGTTGTTGCTTCTGCCACTGTCAGAAAAGACGGGCGAGTACTCCTCATCGGACGGTGTCTCCGTGACCGACTCGACGTTGGCCGAGTGGTGCCGCTGCGACTTGGGCGGCGGGTAGTGACGATCCGTGGAGTTATTTGAGGAAGCCTTTGCAGCGGAATTCTTTGTTCTTTTTCCGTCCCCTCCCGGGAATTTCAGCTTTAGAGGCATTTTTGGAGAGCTCGGTCGGCTTATTAACACGGAGAAAACACGGTTTAGAAATCTAATAAAATCCGATGAACAATCAGCGTTTTCATATCCATTTCCAGTCACAGTCACCGTGAGTACACAGTCGAATATGCTGCCCACAAACAATGACTTGAATGAAAAAAAATGACTATTTCCTGATAATCCGTTACCAAGGCGACACGGACAACGTAGAGGTTACTGACGCACAATCGATGCAAATGTATTTCCTCGGCTTCTCAAAGCAGATGTTATCGACACCTAAACTTGCTGTGTATGGGCCCTTCATCAACCATTATTACACACGGTGGTTAATGTTTCCATTCTCTGGGTTTAAAAAAAAAATGTAGAAAACTCTCGAAAAACCAGAGATCTAACAGTCAGAAAAGCACACAGCAACCAGGCATAAGTGAATGAATTCACCATGTTATGGATCTGCGCAATTACATCCCCTATCATATGACATCGATCCAACGGTTATCATGCATTCGCGTCCATGTTGTAATGGCGATGTCCGCAACACTGATTTGGTTTTTTCCTTCTAGTCAGGCGCTGGTACACGCACAAACAGCCAAGCGTGTGAACAAAATTCGCAGTTATTGTGTTTTTTGTCCTATTAGTAACTGTAGCTGCAACACCGGATACATTGTCAATGACGGCGATAATATAATACCAGCCATTTTGAAGGGCTCACTCGCCGTTTTATGACGATGGTTCAGGATATTGATGCCGGATGAAGCGCGACAGCCATCCGATTCAAATACGCGTACTGCGAGGACATGCATGCGACCACAGCACACTTGATTGCCGGATGATTATTCCATTTTCGTTTTAGGTCGTTAGCTATGACACTACAAACACACCGAGAACATAATGATATTGCCTCATCCTGCCTGATAATGTAGACAGAGAGCGATATGGCTGGGGTCTGGAATCAAAGTACAGATTCCATCTGTTCACCCAGCAGACCTGGCCATTGTGCAGCTTTATGTATATTATTAACAATGTACAGCATAATATCGGCTGCTTGTTGAGAAAGGTAACAAAAAAAACTAGCTCACACAGCACTCGAAGCGAAGGCCAAATCAACAACAAAACAACAATGGTCCATCATTCATTATTAAACAACACGGTGTGCGACTGCATTTTAAACGTGCTGCATTTATCACCGTGATGAATTTGTATGCATGTGTAAGTACGCATGCGTAGCCCTTGTGGACCATCCAGAAAAAGAGAAACGCCGGTCAAAAGTCTATGCGCGCATGCGTAATCGTGCCAGTCACAATATCGTCATGGGAACTGCCTCACCACATTTGTGCAGGGTCAACGAAGTAGCTCGTCTCGCGTCAGTGTTTCACCGAGTCTTTTATTTAATGCCTTAAAGGGATCGTATAAGTTTGGTAATTGGAAACAGTTGTTTGTTTCAATCCTATATAGTTATAGATATATACTATAAAACTAACCTGTAAACATTTCATTTCAAAAGATGGTAGCGATTTTGAGATATTGCCGAAATTCTGGAGCGGTTTTGTCCACGCAGGAAGCATAATCTGCATTGGAATACACACTCTGAGAATCGTCACTGCAGTAACGCTTCTCAGATTCAAATTTGTGGGGATAAAAAGTGATATCATTTTCAATAACCGCAGTACTTCAAAGTGAAAAGTTTCTTAAAATGCATAATACTATCCAAAGCTGCTGTACTTCTTACCAAGTAAGTTTTTATTGCCATAAAGTTTTGGAGTAATCACCAAACGTATACGATCCCTTTAAAGGTAAAATACACCATTTGCAGATATCGAAACATTTTACTACCGAATTGTTCAGAAATGTCCTACTAAGTAAATAATTATTGTAGGCATTCAGAAATATGATTGCGCTATCCTGTATTTGATCCGAAAAAATGAATTTTATAAAATAATAATCACGATCGCCGGACAACCCCAAACAATATAAGAACCACTGCCCGGCGTCGGTTAAAAACGAACGCCACTTTTCTTGCTTTTCTCAGCATCTATGATTCTGAAACTTCGGACAGGTCAGTTAAATGATATTTACTGTAAAATAAAACCTTCCAAATTCCCCAATTTATGATAATTCAAGCAATTACCAATGGTGTATCCTACCTTTAACAACCGTGCCTACCACACCAGAGAGATTGAAACGGTGTTCGACTCATGTACGATGGGGCTTGGGTTCGAAACCAGCCAGGAATATGGCCTTGGGCAAGACACTTAACTACAATTGCCTCTCCCCACCCAGGAGTATAAATGGGTACCTGTGAGGGTCGAGGCCGATTGAGCGCCTATAAACGGCTGCCGCGTAGTCCGGGGCCTGATGAACGGGTAATAATTGTAAAGCGCTTTGAGATTGTTGATACAATGTAAAGCGCTATATAAGCACGATCATTACAAAAGAATGGTTAAGATCAAAAGGGGAAGTTTATTTGTACAGCTATATGAATGGTACTTTCGACGACTGAATGGACTGTGGTGGTTATTGGTTCAATAATTAAAACCAGAACCGAACAGAGAGTGTCACCAGCTCGATTCAATTTGCGTTTTGGTTGAGGAGAGCTGTACAAATACAAATGCAATTTTGCTCTCAGCAAAAATCTGATGCAAGTGTTTTTAGAATCAGGACAAAAAATAACAGAGCCCAAATCAAATTGTTTCGCACACAACCTCCACCCGGGCTACGGTTCAGGTATCCTGGTAACCGTAGTTATGCAAGCCTTATGATAACCATTCCTCCATGGTATAACGAGGCGCGTTGACACCTGCGAGCTTCGCGTGGTTGTACTTATTTCACCGAATTTTGTGAAGTGGACTAGCCATTTCTAGCGCATGGGGCCAATTTCATAGAGCTGCTTAAGCAGAAAAATTGCTTAAGCACAAAACAATCTTGCTTAGTTAGTAAAACCTGCTTACCAGCCACAACCCCATGTGATGTCAATTATTTGTGATTGGTACTTAGCTGTTGTGAGCTTAGCATAACATTCGCATGGAATTTTGGCTCCTATACCTGATTTATTAAGCAAGGTTTTTTGTGCTTAAGCAATTTTGTGTGCTTAAGCAACTCTATGAAATTGGCCCTGTTGGTCCGTCCGGAGGTGGCTCCGTTCTTCAACGTATACGTATGGATATACATGTACTTGGACTAGTTTTTTGCGGTGGATATACGAGCGAAAGTGCGGGCTTGAAATCCTGATTCCGATATAGACTAGGAGCAAAGTTGTGAAAGCCCTGTAAATAAGAATTTTGCTCAACACCTACTACATCCAAGGTTTGACTTCACAATATGGAAGAACATACCCTACTGAACACTGCTAGGTAGTATGTGGCTTCAAATTGTGGTATCACTTTTGAGAAAAACTTGGTTTTTGAGGGTAAAAAGTTGGCATTGTTCTTAATTTGGCACCAATTGTTAGTAAACAGTCTAGTCAAAAATTTATAAAAAAAAATAAAAAATGAAGCATTTTATTTTTTATATATCTTAATATCTTATATAAATTATCACAACTATCATTTAAATATTTTTTACATTTCATTTTTATAAAGTACATACTAAAATGTGAAATAATTTTGAAATAAGAAAAAAGAAAACTTGTACGAGGCTACTTCCCAAGCTACTTCCCGTTTTTTTTTGTTTTTTTTTAATTTCTTTTAAAGGTTATCTTTTAAAGGGGCGTGGCCACGCCCCTTTGTCTCCTTAGACCATAATTATTATTTTTTAGCCAATGAGGAACATTTGAGTTATGAACTCATTAAACAGCATCATTTGCATGAACAAAAGTGATGTTTATATGCTTTCATTGTGTCAAACTTATCTTAAATTATTTTTTTTTATAATATTTTATCAAATTAATTTTTTTGTAATATTTTTTGATAGCAGCGCTAAATTTATACCACAATTTGAGTCCACATACTACCTAGAGATGTTCTACTAGGTCTATTCCACCAGATAAAGCAATCGAACCTTAGATGTAGTGAGAGTTGAGCACCCACTTTTTATTGGTCCGTGCTCCTAGCAAAAAAAAGTTTTGCTCAGTAAAAACAGGTTATCGGCCCAAACTCCATTTTTTTTCTCATTCAAAGCAAAAAAAGCTGAATACCAGTCGCAAACAATAAACATCAACTGAAATTTTGGTTTGTAACCCTGTTTTTTTACAAGGAAGAATTTTCATGCTAAACAAATTTTGGTGCTTACACGTTTTATGAAATTGGCCCCAGGTGTCTAAACAGTTTACTCGTTCCTCATTCAATAACCAATTTACAAATCACTGAAAAACAAACATGTGAAAAGGCGATGGTTATAAGCCACTTCGACATTCCAACTGCGCATGTGCACAACAAGATTCAATAATTTTTCTCTTGAGATAAACACGGCAGACAAATGCACACAAGGCTATGGGGGACGTGGTAACCGAATCCGCATTTTGTGCATTTTCTTGTGAAATCGAAAAGACGAAAGGAAAACACCTGAAAACACCAAAACGTAAAAAAAAATATGTTACTTAATAACTTTAGAACACGACGATCTCTTTAAATTCGCTGGTACCCCGCTATGCTTTTGCACGCAATCGCTGAAATGTTTATCTCAACAACAAAAATCGTAAAATCTCCATGCGCACACGCGCAGCGGGAATATCGAACTGGCTTATACCAATCGACAATTGTTAAAGTTAGGGTGTCAGTGCTTTTCTAAAATTTCTTAAACATTGCGAAGCATCCATTGGTGCGAAATACGGTACCCTCTGGAGACGTGAACACAATGGGGACAATGGGAGTGAAAAGGTCTCCAAAGGGTAATTTCTAAAGACGATGATAGGTCTCCACTGGGAATTTCACGAATTAGATTTTTGGATTGTACTTAAATTACTCAAAAACTAGGGTTAGGATGTTGGTTAGGGTTAGTGTTTGAGTTAGGGTATAATATAGGGTAAATTGGGTCAAAATTTCAACCCAGAAAAATAATTGTGGTTAAAATGGGAGCATTTTGAAAAACGTGCTCGACTTTTTAACCATTTTGTACACGAAAACAAAGCCATGTCTCCACAGTGATACAAACATGCGAATGTACATGTAGTAGATGTGCGTGTACCGCGCCGGTACATGTATGATCCGTTCCGTGTACGTGTCCGCGAGCAATCGCGCAGTGAGCGATTTTCACTGACACTGACATCACGGACGTGTTATTTTGAAGCTTGGCAGGACCTCGATGGCCTCGGTGACAGTGGAACATTGCTTTTCATATTTTCATAGGGGGAAAAGGAGTGTTTTCACGTATGTCAACACGTATGTATGGATGTTCACTTCACGCATACGCGGATCACGGATGAATGGATGCCCGCGATTGTAAACCCGACTTGTATGCCAAGGAATAAAACGGAAGTTTTAACTGGTCTTCAGTGCACGATTTGCATGATCTTACTTTTCCTCCATACAGGTTCGCGTACATGTACGTTATGGAATGTTCTATTTCACGAAGAGTCCCCGAATGAAATTATTCTTTCCACCCATCACGCGGACGTAAACAAATTCATGGTTTGTTTTAATACACCACCTAAAAATATATCCTCGTCATCGGATTGGTCAAAGCGTGACCAATGATGTGTGCATGCAATGGAAGCTCTATTCACCAATGAACAGAACTAAGGCCGTTTTCCAAACCCAACATTCGTCTCCGTTTTTGGCTTCGTTTGTGCAGTTTGGCCAAGGATGCGGGGGTGGTGTTCGCCCGAACGGAGTCTAATTGGGTTTTTGGAAACGGCCTTTGCGGGCGGTCGCGCCGTGCATTGGGACGAACAATTCAACGCACGTGATAAACGAACCGCCAATCAGATGACAGAGATGTTTAATTGTGTAATAAGTACTATAGTTCCACAATATATAAACGACAATAGTTATAATTTTCTTAACTATAAAAAGTCATTTCGTTTAAATAAATCAGAGGCACGTAATCTTTGCTATTTCCATTTGTCTAATATTCAATTAACTTAATTAAACTCAAACAAAAGTTAAACTATACTGACAAAAGTTCCCACACGGCCACAATCAGCTAGTAGACTCTGGTTTAAACAAACTGTTGATACAAATTCGGGCCAACAGTAAAACCACTGTTTTCAGCTGTGTATTTGTGTGTATATAGCAACAAGAAAAGGTCCAATTTCATTATAAGTATATTTTATAAGTATATTTGCGATAACAATGTTTTCAATTAAATCATAATTCAAGAATTCTAAATTAGCTTTGTTTCTTCTCCCCAAATAGGAAGACATTCTTAAGATATATAAATTACAAGAAAATTGTCTCGGCTTGCTAAAAAAACAACAGTTATCAACAAAGCACAGATCAAACTATTGCTCAACACTACAACACTAAAATATTAAAATCCGTTCGTCAGATTGTTTACCGCTATCATTGTTGGAGCGTTTTATAAATTATCCACGTTCAACTTTATTTTTCCTTGGGCGATCAAAATGCGATCAATGAACGCAAATAAACGAAAACATTCCAACATTACTGTCTACGCACCAACTTGAAAACAACCCCGATCTATTGAAACAACGTTGTTTATTGCACACTTGCACATAATGTAACTGTCCTATCAATTTGCACTTTATTGAGCTGCAAATTGTACTTTTGGAGTCAGCAGTATTTTTTGTTCAAACAAAACAAAATAGATAAAAATGGAATATTAACACATTATGTACCGGTACCTGTACAAATCTTCAACCTAGATAAGTTGATTTAATGCCCATTCAGACTGCGGACTTTGGACAATGGGGGGATTACTCGCGATAACAATATTATCTCGAGGTCCGAGGTCCCGAGGTCCTACTGAGGTCCCAAGGACCTTAGTAGGTTTCCTGTACTGGTACTAACAAAAGGAACAATAGCGGGTCCTCATAATGCGTATAGTCGTGCGAGTCTAGTAGATTTCCTACACCTCATAAATATACATGAGCAAATTGAAGCGCGTCATTGGCCGATGACGCCGCGCGTCGATCGCGGGAAGTAAAAATGACACGCTGCTAGGTAGGTGACGTCATCCCGGTGACTATCCAGTTTGCTGCCGTGCGGTATTCTTTTCTTGTAGCACCAAAAATTCCTTCTGGAACCAGTCTGCGGCATGTAATCTTTGAAATCAGTCTCTACAGTAACGTTACTAGATTTCCGCCTACCTCCATGATTTCCGTCATTGAATGACGAAGAACTTGAATATCTAGTGCTGAATAAAGATTCAAAATCTACGAAAGCCGTTATCGACAAGGCATTATCGACAATATTTATGAGGTGTAGTAAAACAAATACAGCATGGTTTATTTCTGGAAAATAGTGGGAATTACTGGTCCCTCGGTGTAGGTCAGCTCAACTACATCCCTCCGCTTCGCGTCGGGAGGTAGTCAAGCTGACCTACACCAGCCTTGGGACCAGTAATTCCCACTACAAATAAAGATGGCACAAGATTTTGTAGATATACGTAACTACCTGTACTTTATTAGATTCATGAAAGTCAGAAAGAAATTAAGAACATACAGTTGTTTAATAATAAAATATTAAATTTTGGTATATGTTTTTTTTTGTTAACTAAATGCAAACTTTGCAATATATCACTCATTACTATTCTTTACAATATCCCTTGGAAATCCTCAGTTTTGAAAAACCTGAGTTCTTAAACTTTTCATTGAAATCTGTAATAGAACATTTTGTCAAGACAGGCCCTTTTCAAACCTCGAGATGGGTCCAGTCTGGCATCTGTGGGTAGCTCGCCCTGATATTTCCGGCCTTGCTTGCTGCGAGCAAGTCGATGACAGATATTTCCAGCCTTGCACGTGATGTGTTTATCCGGCATCCGTTTAAAAATTCTGGGAAAAACTTTGTGCGTGTATACAGTGTGAACTGGTTTAAGGGGAGCTTTTTTTTTGTACAAATAAATTTTGAAGACGACATTCAACACTTCTTTCAAAAGAACGTTTGCATGTTTTCCATTCAACATATGTCGAACGATCATACAAAATACCGTTACTAGTCAACCTGTGTCCGACATTATACCAAAATTGTCAAAAATTTATTTTTTCCCGATATTGGCAGCAATTCTTCCAAGTGCTGCAATTTTGAGTGAAGATTCACTCTGGAGATATCCTCTTCCATATTGCACTGACCAAGCAATACTGGGCTCAAATCACGTCAGTCCAGAAATTCTTCCTGTAAAAAAAAAGAAAAAAAGATCAGAGTATTTGTTTTGGAGTCCTTTAATTTTTCAGTTAATTTTTGTGTGAATAAAAAGTTGTATTAATATATTTATCATATTTTGTCTTCAAATGTTGGTTTCTGTAAGTGGATCTCCAAAATAAACATCATTAATTGTATTGGTTGACCAAAACCCGTATTAGAAAAAGCATTAAGAAGAATCTGACAAAAATAATCAAGCCAATGAATTCACCAGTATTTATTGAAATAACAAGCTTTTGTTGGTAATTCATATATCTAGTAATAGTTCGACAGATAGGTGATAGAATTGTGCCTTTGATGATACAAGCATGGAATTTGGCACACAGTCAGAGTATGCAATGAGAAAGATACCAGGCTATAGCTTATTGAGGACCATCACAAATTTGTCCTTTGAAGAAATATAGGAAGAATAACAAGCCATGGCAGCCATTTTGAAATGTTTAAAATTGCTTGTTATTCGACCTATATTTCTTCAAAGGTCAAATCTGTGATGACCCTACAGCCAAATATCATTCTCGTGACATATTCTGTGTGCCACATTGTATGCCCCACTTTAAATCTTGGTCTTAATTTCAATTTATCACTTTTCAAAGCGGGTTATCATGTTTTGGCTCAATTGTCCGAGGAATTTTTCCACCTGAATCAAACTGTCAACAGGCTGATTAAAACATGATAGTTAATGAGTAGTTAAATGGCCGTTTATTGTTTGGCATACTTTAGAGGCGAGGGTTGGCAGTGTTGCTAAGTCGATAAAACACAGGCCAGGAATACGCCCACACTAAAGAAAACAAGACGGAAACAACATGGGCCTTCTTCAACAAAATTGTTGGTTCTTCCACAGCCCTCTTTTGTGTTTCTTCTCCCAGCTATGTTATGCATCATGCTTGTATGTCCCCCTTTATATGTTTGTTTCATGTAAACAGTCATTTTGTCTCTAAAGAAGATCTTGTTAACCAGTTCGCGCCGGATGATGTATAATAAACGCAAAACTTTCCCCAAATTCAAAACGGATGATGCATAAACACGCCACAAGCAAGGCCTGGAAATGTCTGTCAGGAGCGAGCAAGGCCGGAAATGCGTGGGTGTGCTTTCCGGTACTATCGGCCTGAACACGCCTCGGATCGAGTTTTATAAAAAAATTGTCCTGCGCGTCGGCTCGGTGATGTTAAAATAATCCCGGCGTAACCTTATACCGGCGTAAACTGGTTAAGATCAAAATATTAGGACCTCTTAACTTATTGGGGTTGATTAGGGTTTAACAATCTAACAAGATCTAACACCAGGTTTAGTTGTGATCTGTTAGCACGGTTACCAGACCCCTAGACTGACAGTCTTTTACACTGTGTTAGACCATGGTTCCTTTCCCCATGGTTAGGCATACCTCAAGAATCAGATTGCAACAGTTTGTGGGTGTTGGGATTTGCCAAGATGGGCATGGTTCTTTAATAGTCAATTACACTAGGGAGTTGGGGTTAAAGGTAGAATACACAATTTGCTTTTACTGTAATTTTCGAAAATAGATAATTCAGGGGATTCATACTTTACAGTAAATATTAACACACTGTTCTGTAGAGGTTTTCTGTTCATAGATACTGGAAAAACCAACAAAACAATACTGTGGTCTGGTTCCTTGACTTTCTTCATGCGAAACAGAGCAATTTACAATTTACAGAAGTCAGGGAATTGTCCAGTACAAATTGGTTTGCACCCATTCACGGACATGCAAATAAAATGTGGACTACCTCAATTTAATAAACTTGAGGCAATGTTTGAAAAATAATCGGGTTTTTCCATCGTGGACCTGCCGGCAATTGTTGGAAATTGATACAAAGATGTCGCTTTTCTTGAAAACCACATCACACACCAGGTGTCGTGATTTCACAGGATGCTTGAGACTGTTACTCACTAACAGTCAAGTTAGGTATTTCATAATAATTCAGTAGTTTTGTTTTAGGATGTTTCCAAATGGTGTATACTACCTTTAAAAACCTAATGGAGCAAATGTGGTCAGACTATGTATACATTATAACAACGAGAGCTAATTGAATGATAAAAATGGTAAAGAATCACTCAGTTACTACAGGACAATGTCTAAAGCAGGCTTGGAAAAAAAAGTAGCGTGTACCATGGTAGAAGGTAAACATGGAAATGAAGATAAGTACTTTTTTTTTTCAAGCCTGCTTTAGACATTGTCCTGTAGTAACTGAGTGATTCTTTACCATTTTTTATCATTCGATTTGCTCTCGTCTTCATTTCCATGTTTACCTTCTACCACGGTACACGCTAATGCCGATGACCCCCTTCTACCACAAAGCCCCCCAGATTGAAAAGGTGAAGATCTCTATCAGGCCAAATATTTATTCTAAACAAATAGCACTTTGTCCCGTGATCATTTATTTTTGTACCGGGTATTAATGGGAAGTACAACCCTTCTTTTTGCACATATCGTTATGGGGGACATTCCATAGGGTTTGCGTACTTAACCAGTCCGCGCCGGGATTATTTTAACATCACCGAGCCGAGGGGCGGGATTATTTTTAACGAAATTCGATCCGAAGCAGGTTTAGGCCCACGCATTTCCAACCTTTACATTCACCCATTCCTGATAATTCAAGCAATTACAATGGTGTATTATACCTTTAAATCATAGGATGTTACCTCAAAATTGTTTGAAAAGCCACCTCCCCCCCCCCCCCTTCCTCCCTCCCCCCAAAAAAATTGATTCTTAATCCCTCCCTTGTACAACGCTAGGGCAGTTTTAGGAGGGTACAGGGTAACAGACAAGGTGCCTATGGGCAGGACGTAAATAACTGGGTCTGGTAACCAACCTCAACTGTTAATGCTGGATGAATGGTCAGCTTGAGATCCACCCCAAACATGTCCTTCCATGGAGTCTGAATGGCATCCAGGAGGCGGGACAAGGACGTGGTGTTCTCGGTGGACATGTGCCAGTGAGACTGGTCTGCAGTGTCCTACAAAGAAAACCAAACATGTTTGAAAATAACCAGTAAGTAATTTTGCTGGATGCCTACAATCATTATTTACTTGTAAATAAGAAAGATATTTCTTAATAAAAAGCCGCAGTAACAAAAATTGATATCTGCAAATGTGACCCGCTCCATCGTAATCAGAAATAAGTCGCTGAGGCTGTTTTACGCAATCGGCCGTTGAAGTGAACGTATGGGTGAAAATCGTGACCAAGTCGATTTTCTGAATATTGTATTTTTAGAAAATGCAGTTATCACAGATTATTGTCATTAACCCTAACTCCCTCACCATTGTTATTAAACAATACAATTCCTTCAAAATCCTCCAACTTCCTTTGTTGTGTAGGGAGTTAGGGTTAATGGTTTGTATTTAAAAACGATCAATAAAGATGAAAATGAAGAGTATTTGTGTGCGCTGTCCGTATGATTTTGGTCCATTTCGTTTACTTCAAAGCTGTTTTTCTCGGAATGTGGATTCGGCAAATAAATATACACCTGTCATCTTCATCAGACCATAACTCGTTAACATAAACAGATACACACTTGTGTTGGGTATCATTAGAAAGCTTATGAAATTCCTTTCCTCGCATTTTGAGACTTATTCCTGATTTTGATGGAGCGGGTCACAAATAGTGTATCCTACCTTTAACTAAACACACTGTTAATACCAGAGCTATCATATTGGAAATCTCCAGAAGTGAATTGGTAAATGACTTTCCGTTTGCTACATCACAGCCACAGTATTTGTTCCAGAGTTGTAACAAGTTATGCTAGATTGCATTTTGATTATACATTTAAACATAAAGAATGCTGTGTAAGGCCTACGACTTAAACCAATTGCATCCTCTAATTTTTGCCATTCATCCTCAATCCAAACTACAAGGAGGATTTTCGAGGATCGAGGAGGGATAAGGTTAATATCGACAAACCACTTACTTCATGAAAAAACGTAATGGATATATCTGACGGTGAATCTTCATACAATTCCTGCAGAAAGCAACAATACAATGATTCTTGAGTGATAAAGTAAACATTGAAATTATAATGGCAGTGAACATAAGACAATATTTCTCCATATTTTCATGAGGAGACAAGCGTATCAGCAATTGTATCAGTCCCAATGATGTTCTGAATAATTATTTGAAGTATCTTTCTATGGAATAAGAACGATACAAGTGTTGAAGTGACCACGATAAAACTGTACAATATTTCAAAATTTCATTGAAGGCCAAAGTCTTGTTCTTTATTTGCTAAAATTAAGATCAGAATAAAACAAAACAATTTGAAGGGGCCCTAAAACAAGGATGGTTCTCGAACCATGTGTCTCGCCTGCTTTTGCAATTATCATATTTTACAACTTGACTTTAAATAACTTCTGACCTCAGGGGTTGACCTTTGACACAACCATATATAAAAATGACACTTCTGCATGCACAACCCAAGTTTGATTGCAATTGGACATCAAGTTTTCAAACGAGACAAATTTTACAATTTCAGCCTTTTTTAACAACTTTACCTTTCTTTGACCTCAGAACTTTACCTTTGACACAACCAGGATATGAAGGTTACACTATTGCATCCACAACCCAAGTTTGATTGAAAAGATATTCCTCCACTTTTCTCTGGCAAATTCAACCCATTTTTCAAGCATAATTTTATCAAGTTTGCCCTTAGATTGAAGCCCCAAAACAGGGGGTTGATCATCAACAGTAATTTACACAATTCCACCAATGCCAAACATCTTCCTTAAAAAAATAAAATGTTGGTGCACTTTTCATGCTAATGAGCTCGCGGGCAGAAATTCCCATTCAAAATCACCGTCCGGTAAGACAAAATCTGACTGGCCCCATCTTTGTGAAGACATGTATGCACTCACCACTTCACCAACATCCGTCATCTTGTGCTGATCTTTTAGTGTAAACTGCGGCATCTTGGTTTGACCTTTGGTCTTAGTCTGTCTCAGCGGCCAGAAGTGGTTCTCCTCGGCCAAGTAGAGGTCAACCGGGGTCACTATGATGCTGACCGGCGTGAGGTCAAGGGCCATCGCTATGGAAACAGTGGAAGAATTTTCACTGAAGGGACACCATCAAGAGAAATTCTGGCAAACTCAGGCCATGGCAAAAGGTTTGTCATGCCGATGTGATTGAATATTGTAAGTCAAAAATTGTTGTAATGCTTAAATTATTGGTATAACTTTGCACAATGGAAAAATAGAAAGTTGGTTAGTAGACAATAATTGCTGAGCAAATAAGTCGTCCCTAACCCTAATGGTTCCCCAAGGATTGCCTGCTCAATCCAACAGTGACTCATATAAGTTTACTGCTCAATCCGACACAGTTCAACACACCAAGTAGTTGGTACCTGAACATATAAAATTACTTGCCTGCTAAATCCAACAGGATCCAACTGTTTGCAGACAGGCGTTATTTGCCAAAAACCCAACAGGAATGGTTTCCGGAATATGTAAAATGACTTGCCTGCTAAATCAAACTGTGTCTCAAATTTTTTGTTTGCATTCTGGAATGGGATTCTGAATGCTTTATGGAATAAAATGGGTTTATACTGCTCAATCCAACCCAAGGAAGAGGGGAAGCCCAAGGAAGAGGGGAAGCCCAAGAAAGAGGGGAAGCCCAAGGAAGAGGGGAAGCCCAAGAAAGAGGGGAAGCCCAAGAAAGAGGGGAAGCCCAAGAAAGAGGGGAAGCCCAAGAAAGAGGGGAAGCCCAAGAAAGAGGGGAAGCCCAAGAAAGAGGGGAAGCCCAAGAAAGAGGGGAAGCCCAATGAAGAGGGGAAGCCCAATGAAAAGGGGAAGCCCAATGAAGAGGGGAAGCCCAATGAAGAGGGGAAGCCCAAGGAAGAGGGAAAGCCCAAGGAAGAGGGGAAGCCCAAGGAAGAGGGGAAGCCCAAGGAAGAGGGGAAGCCCAAGGAAGAGGGGAAGCCCAAGGAAGAGGGGAAGCCCAAGGAAGAGGGGAAGCCCAAGGAGAGAGGGGAAGCCCAATAGGGGGAGGGGAAGCCCAATAGGGGGAGGGGAAGCCCAATAGGGGGAGGGGAAGCCCAATAGGGGGAGGGGAAGCCCGTGAGGGTGGGGGGAAGCCCGTGAGGCTGAGGGGAAGCTCAAGAGGGTGAGGGGAAGCCCAAGAGGGTGAGGGGAAGGCCAAGAGGGGGAGTAAAAGCCCAAGAGGGAGAGGAGCCTAATGAAGGGAAGCCCAAGGAAGAGGGGAAGCCCAAGGAAGAGTAGAAACCCAAGGAAAAGGGGAAGCCCAAACGGAGAGGAAAAACCCAAACGAAGAGGAAAAGCCCAAAGGGAGAGGAAAAGCCCAAAGGAAGATGAAAACAAAAGGGGGGGGGGGTGGCAGTTGGACACCATCTGACTATTGACTTCATTCAAAGCAGATGATATTGGATACCATTGAACAAGAGATGGTGCTCTACATTGTGCAAAGTAAACAAAGGGTGCGCTCGTTTAGCTCACCCAAGTTGAAACGAGTAAAGTCAGTTTGGTTAGACACGGGTTAGAATCATGCTCCTCTAAAATGCAAGTGGCATGGCCGGCTGTATCTCTCAAACCACATAAATCAGCTAATTAAGAAAATGTTTCAGAAAAAATGTTGCAATCTGATGCCACTTTTTTCTTCACATATCATCACAACATAGGTCAATCAGTGGAACAATGTTGAAACGACATGAATCTGAGACTGAAAGCATTCCAACTTTGATAGAAAATACATTTTCTCGACTCTCTATAGACTTTTCACAAAACCGCTGAAGTGGAGTCAGGATACTACATTCTTTCCAATGTTCCCACTAGCTGATACATGTCCATCCATGAAGCTTCCTGGATGGATATTAGTTGCGAGTAATTCTCGTGCAAAATGAAAAATGTGTTCCGCAAATGTGCATTTTGTATTCATCACCTGACCACAACATTCAATGTCGTATTTAAAACACATGCGACATGGTACACACAAACAATTTTTGAATGCTTTAAATTACGTGAAAATTTAAAAGTGACCCAAAAGGAAAAGATGCTCTTGTTTAGTATGACACCACATAATAATGTTACGGTGTTGAAAAAAATAATAATACATTCATGAAAAGTACATGAAGCATGAATGGTATACTTTTGGAGGCAAGGCTTCTGTTTTTCCAATCCAGACGTAGAACACCTTAAAAACAATGAACAAAATTTAACTGTAAGGAGTCTCTTAACTAGTTCAAGTCGGGATTATTTTAACATCACCGAGCCGAGGGGCAATATTATTTTTAACGAAACTCGATCCGAAGCGGGTTCAGGCCGATAGTGCCGGGAAGCACACCCACGCATTTTCGGCCTTGTTCGCTGCTGACAGACATTTCCGGCCTTGCTCGTGGCGTGTTTATGCGTCATCCGTTTTGAATCTGGGGAAAACTTTGCGTTTATATACGTCATCCGGCGCAAACTGGTTAAGTACAATCTCAAGCGGGGCCATTGTAGTGTATACATAAACTTAATAGATGGTTAAAGTTAAATGTAATTGACGTTCTATTCCATTTTTTTGTAACCACCATGTATAAAACATACCAAACAAGAAATGTTCGTGGTTTTTGCGCTCTATTATCAAAACAATGAAGCACTTCTGCCAGCTTCGTCTATACTTCCAAGAAAGGGAAATAGAATGTTTGGACACCGTATGCAAAGGGGGCACAAAAACATTTGCAAGTTCTGAAGAAAAAAAGTTCCAGACATGGACGCCACTTATTCACTACATTCAGGTTTGGCAAACCTAATAAATTTGTAAATGTATTGTCTTTAAAAGTGGAATATACCGGTACCTTTAGCAGCTACAGAGATGAAACTAGCCTATGCCAGGCGTGCGGTGTACATGTATAATCATGTACAGTAAACTCAATGCCCAATTTCCGGACACCAAACAAAATTTTATAGTGAAAAAAAGATCATTGTTTTCTCGTTTCAAAAGTCTGAAAAAAGGTTAGAGTATCCGACTCATTAGATATTAAAACAAGTAAACTTCTGTTCTTACTTGAGAAAGTTAAGGAAAACTCCAAGCATTACCGTTACTAAAACTTTATAAGGTTGATGGTCAAGCAACTTTCTTTATATTTTGAGCACTTTTGCTGCTTCAAACGATAAAATGCACAACTGACAAATGGTCTATTGTCCCTTTAGTGGTGTCCGTGTATAAAACTCTTTCCCAACTCAACTAATCTCCCTTCTCACCTTTCTTGACATTCTTGGTGGTCTTCTGGTACGCCAGCATGTACAGGCTCATCTCGTCCTCTCTCTCCAACACCGCCTCGTCTATGTCCTCCCCAAACACCTGGCTCATGAGGTTCTTCAAGGTGTTGGGATGGTTACAGACGACACCCTTAAAGCGTCGTTTCTTGCCGATTGGGTCTCGCTGGATGGCCTCTGTGTCCACAATAACAATTGTCAAAATGGTAATAAAAAAATTAAAAAAATTAAAATTTAACAGTTTCAAGATGGCTGGAACATCTGGTCAAGTTACAAAATTTTAAAAAAAGTTTAATTCCAAAACGCGATATACGCCATTTTATTTTCTGTTTAAATTCCATTTTGTCCTGTCTGCTCAAAGTCAATATCTACGGCCATTATATACTTATAATCCCGCGCCTCGGCTCGGTGATGTTAAAATAATCCCGGCGCAAACTGGTTAATCCCTTGACTCTGGGGAGCAGCTGTGGCCATGGCCCACAAATTCGTCCGGAATGCTGTTAGCTGCGCTACGCCGTAAAACACAGCCCGTGTGACAGCTTCACATCTGGGTCCATTGTGCAGTGCAGCTACTGGACAAAGGCTTTTGTGCAGTCATGCGTATAATTTGGTGCAGTGAGGAATTCTTCTTTCGTACGATGAGCAGCTTAACGTGTTGCTGCATACATCGGTTTGATGACATTAGTGAAAACAGGGTGGACCACGTGAAGGTTGTCATCTCCCACCCCAGTGAGGAAATAATACCGAGGACTTCATACTGGCATCAAGGAATGAGTTTTTTATACTAGTTTCATAAATGTGACAATTTGTTGCCGTTTTCAAATGAATATATTCAGTTTCGGAAATAAACTTGTTTTCAAGAAAAACTAGATTTGTACATAAATTAAAGTTTCTCCTGAATTCTACTTATTAAACATTAATAAGCCAAATAAATATCAGTCAATTTTAATATCCAGTGGACTAGTGAACATTCCTGCAAGCTTATAAAAAAACTTGCCCCTTGGGCTAGTAACAAACAAAGTTATAGTCGAGGCCTGCATCAGCTCACATGCACCAAACACAATCTTCCCGAAACTGCTTACTTTCAAACTGCGACACAAACGCCTCGCACATCTCCGAATCGCGTAGCACGACGGTGTACAGAACGCCCTCGTTGTTGAAGTCTAGCTGGAAACTTTGGCTGCCGGGACCCACGTGGATGTGCAGGAGGTCTCGGATGGAATGCTGGGATCTCTTGGAGAGCCAATCAGAGGGCTTGTCACTGCACATAAAAAACAAATTGAACCAGTGAAGCACAACATTGTAGTTAAAAATATTGTGAGTACATGTACAATGAAACGCTTTTATAACGGACATCACAGGATCCACAGTTTTTGTTCGGTATATCGTTTGTTTGGGATAGAGATTTTTAACCGCCGGTCTATCAGGTGCCAGTGGCATAGCCAAGAAGGCCATGGCCCCTCCTGTTTAATAAAAAAACTACACACACACACGAATTCTTTTCGTACATTGCGTTATGGGGACAATCCATAGGGTTTGTGTGCTAAGTGAAATCTCTCTAAACAAAAACTCAGAACACTCTAAAATTCAAAAATCTTCAACATCACCCTAATTTTTCTTCTTCTACATTTTCTTTCATTATACCCTAACCCAATTTTACCTATTAACCCCTTTACTGAAGACTCAACGCGCTATGGGGACTCAAAAATGTCCCCACTACTCGGTCTGTTTTTTCCAAACAAAAGAACCTGTCCCCACAACTAGGTGGAGGCTAGAATCTATGGACCCCCCATTGTCCTCCCATTATATCTCTTTTGTTTGTACACCAACTTTTTCGGAAGACCTCCATAGGATTTGTACACGATTTTGAATCGTGAACCTTCTGTCAATCGTGGATCCATTGTTTGACCCAAAAATTATTTTGTCCGACGTCCACGATTGCCGGTTTTTACACACTCATACACATACATATACATATATGCCGAAAAATTTGACAAGGCCTACAAATGTAAAGAAATCTTTATTTTACAGCTAGCCTGAACCTCATAACATCTCTGAATAAGGGAATAAATGTGTGTTCGAGAGGTTTTAATCACCCTGTTTAATACCGCTTAGAGTCTGGGTGCTGATAATTACCCGAGCCGAAGGTGCGTGATTGAGAAAGGGCAATGGCAACTCATATACATTAAAGAACTATAAAGAATTATAAAGAACGGCTTCCTTCAAAAACTCGCCAATAGCATACCGGTAGTTAGTAGAGAGGAGAGCTATGGATCGAAAGGTCTGTGGTTCGAATCAGATTATCGTTAACGTTTGTCTTTTTCTTCAATAAATTTTCTTATAGAACAAGGTTGAAGGGAAAACCGGGTTGAGTACATGTGTGCCTAAAAAAATACAACAAGAACCGCTACACTGGTTAGTTTTTAGTGACTTCCGTCAGTCTAGCTGGGTCTTAGACGGAGAAAGGTCAAGCTGTGCCTTGGACCGACAGAGTTCGAATTACAGGACGTCTAGCGCAATCACTTCGCTGAATGCCTAGAGTCATTATTTACTTTCAAATAAGTTAGACATTTCTTAATAATTCGGTAGTAAAAGCTTTTGATATAGCAAATTATGTGACCTGGCACCACAAAATGAGCGGGAAGTCGCACATGGCCAAAACTAGTTATTGTCCGAAACGTCAATTTTTCAAGCGGGAGGTCGGTTTGGAGTTGTTAACGTTTTTACATACAAAAAAACCTTCTTTATCATATCCCTTGTATAGCTCAATTAAAACTCTAAAGTGTGTTTTTTGGTGGCTGAATTGCACTGAGTGGTAGTATAGTTGGCACAGTTCAGACTTTGAACTCCGTTTTCTCAAAACAAGAAAGCATGACTTCAGCAATTTCAAAAGAGTATAGCAGCGGCTAGGAATAAGCTACAGCAACACACAATACATCATTTGAAAGCTTAGGACTTCCTCTTTCTAGAAATGTGATAATGTCAATTTTGTAATTTTGTTATTTTTCGACTTTCCACCCATTTTGTGGTGCCAGGTCACAAATAGTGTATTCTACCTTTAACTTGGTTTAGTCGAAAAGAACCTCTGCAAGTTTCACCAAATGAGACCAAAGATTTGCAGTGAATTTTGATTTTGTTACGAACCCGTTTAATCCTCTAATCCGTTAGAGTATGTCCTCCCCGCACTAAACCTTTAGAATGTTTGAATGTTGAGATTAGTGGCTATGCGCGAGTAAACGCTACCCTATAAAAGGACTAGCAACCTTTTATTCGCCCTCAGTCAGTGTCCGTGTACATGGACTCATTATGTGCGACTTTTAGTAGCGCAGCGTTGGGCCAGCATCTCGTCAGGCAACCGCCTTCGTCATCGCTGGATCGTGGCCGAGGTTGATGGTGCTAGCTGGGCGGACTACCGGACTGTCGTGGCCCTATTGGCTGAAATCTCCGGGGTTCAACGCTGACCTACCTGACTTGGCTGATCCGGTGCAGCGTGCAGAGATGCTTGGCCCGACCGCTGCGCTATACCATTACGAGCACTGGCTGGGCGGGGCCTGTCCTGTGGGTTCCTTATTAAGGTATTCGGCCGAATATAATTTGCTGTATACTTTTGCTTATTAATTAACCAATTTGCCGGCTTCTTAATTGCTGTATTATTGTCTCTTTATGTATTTTGTGCTTAATTGATAATTCATTCGCTTTGCATGTATATAATGCCATAATGCTTTGTTTATTTCTGCTTGAGGTTTAAGTTGCAAACTAACTGAAACGCTGTATGCTGTTATGTTGATTAATTTGGCGAATTAATTAAAATTTGTTAACTATACTTGATTGGCGTGATATTTGCCCCTTTTTAAAAAGTCATGATTCCCGTTTTCTTCTGCCGTGCGCTCGCCGTACGTAACAATTTCTTTTACCTTTCCTCCTTACAGATCTTCATGATGTAGATGTTTTGAGTCGAGACGACCAGAAGACCGGAGAAGTTGGCAGACTTGCTGAACTGGAATATTCCACACTACATTTATTTATAACAAACAAAAAAGCAGAATATAAATCTCCAAGTCACCTCAAAAAACAACTCGGACAAACTTACCAGGATTTTGTAAAAGTAACAAAATCAAGAAACAGTTTATTATTAAGACTTATTCCTACAATTTACTTATAAGAAACAGTTTGAAAAAGTAATTAATAGATCAAGACTAAAATGATAATAAATATAATACTCATTGGAAAGATCAAGATCTTAGAAGTGAACTCTGTTCATTGCGACCAGTTTTATAAAGTTATTTTGAAAATTTAACAAAGAAATTGACTGGAGTAGGGTTTCCCCAGTGACCTCCGGATTGCCGTTCCGGTGCTTTACCAACTGAGCTATCCAACCATACGTTGACAGTTCCCTAAATTACTCAATACCTTTGTTTTGGGACGCTAGTCAGAAGCCACAAACTCGTAATTGCCATGTGGCCAGGGATCATGCTCAAAGTCACGATTCTAGCAACATTAGCATTGAGGATCACTCAATAAAAACATTTTTTTTTAATACAACCTTTTAAATGAACCACAAGAGAAAATGGCAGCTAATACTTTTTTTAATATTGAAACTAGCGACCTCTGAATTGCCATCCGGATTGCCATTTTTATAGAGTAGTGTTGCATTAAAAGAACTCACCTTAATCATGCAAGCAAGTTCTTCCTTGCCACTGAACAACGACATGGAAAAGTACAGCTTAAGCCGGTGGTCCACGTTGGTGTAATTACTGTCTAGTGCGTCCAGCATAGAGTGCTTTCTGGGCAGGCTAAGATTGACGCTGGTCTCCAACGATGAGGCCAAAGAGCTTTCTCTGCTCAGCGATGCCTTCCGACCATTCTTATCAAGACTTTCGTAGATGCTGTTATCGCCAACATCGCAGGAAGAGACTTTTGAGTTTTCTACCTCAGTGGGAGGTTCGTCAATGGTTGGTGTCTGAGATGAGTTGCTTGCATCTGGCCTGCTGGCGGCGTCACTCAGGGCATTTGCGAGATTAGTCTGCGCCGCGTTTAAACTGGCGTCAAAGACCGAGTCCGAGTTGATGCTGACAGCGTCGATGCTGTTGTTTCGGAGGACAGCTATTTCGCTGTCAGTGCTGCCCGCACGCCCGACACCTACAATCGTGTCGTAGGAAGCAGTGTCTTGAGTGCTTTCGTGACAGCCGTTAAAAGTCACCTCCAGCCTCTCGTGGTTTGATTTCTCTGCTGGCAAGATGACGATATCGTCCTCGCTGCACGGTCTACAGTCACGATTCTGAATCTTAGAATAGCCGTCCGGGGTATCATTTCCATGTTGCTTCATTGTTGTCATGGAATTGCTTTTGGTCTTAGTCCTTACACCGTCTTCCCGATGCTGGTCAGTTTTGTTGCCTGTGCTCGTTTCCGTGGGAGAATTCACAGCATGGCCAGTATCGTGTTTGGACGGAGGGTTCGATGCCTCTCCAGATCTAGGCGTCGTGGCCCCGGAGGCTTCCCTGCTGCTCATCCCATCGAGGATATCCGGAGGCACCAGGGAATACTTCTGACTGAACGGGTTCTCCTGGAGAAGCTCCCGGAGCTTCTCGTGTTGGTAGCCGGAGAGGTTCTCCAAAGGGTTAGACTCGTCGCCCCGGCTCATTCGGATGGTCGGGTCGGGGAGAGCAAAGTTGCTCTCTTGAGGGCTAGCAGGGTCCTGGCCCGAAGTAGCCAACATTGCACTCCCGTCTTCTTCCAGTGACTCCTCGGTGATGTGTCTCTCTCGTTTCGTCTTGGACGTGGACGTGGTAATCAGACTACTGACCAACGTCGAGGTGCCTGAAGATGATGAGCTGACGACTTGTCCAGCTGTCATCCCCTGTCCTGGACTGGAGGACAGGGAGTTGGCAGCGCTGTGGTACTCAGTGGACGATCCGCTCCGGCTTCTCTCAGTTGATGATAGAAATACAGAATCTTTGTCCCTACAAAAAAAGAGAAATGTTTTAAAACAATGGTTCTTTCAGCAGCTCATTTCATGATCAGGGGCAAATTTAATGGAGCTGCTAAGCACACATAAAAATGCTTAGCATGAAAATTCTTCCATGGCAAAAACAGGGTTACAAACCCAATTTTCATAAACCAAATTTACATTGTTTGTAACTGGTATTCAGCTGGTTCTTGCTTAGCATAACAAGTACATGTAGTTTTGGCTGGTGACCTGTTTTACTGAGCAAGACTTGTTTTGTGCTAGGCAAATAAGTGTTCTTAGCAGTTCATATAAGTGGGTAACAGATTCTTGCAACCAGCACAAAACATTTTGTTAACACTTTCGGAATCCAAAAACGGATGATGGATAAATATGTCACGAGCAAGGCCGGATGTATCTGTCAGCGACTGGCTCGCAGCGTGCCAAGCCTGAAATATCAGGGTGTGCTACCTACACATGCCGGACTGCCCCCATTTCAGATTGAGGTTCGTGAAAAACAATCCTGCGCCTGGGCCCAGTCAATGTAAAAATAATCCCGGCCCCGAACTGGTTAACTTACAAGATTCCGAGTTAATGGACCATATGTGTCGACTACAAAGACAGGGTCTTCTGAAAGATACGAGCCCAACTCATAAAATTGAAGATCTTACTTGAGTTTCCAAGGTGACGAGGTCGCCGTGGGTCTGAGGTTCATTTCCAGAGAGTTAAGGGATCCTGTGGGCGTGCTAACAATAGATGTTTGGTTGCTTGGCGAGGCAGCGCTCTCTAGCTCCACAATTAATTCACTATCGCAGAAAGGGCACACTGAAAACAAAAGACAACTTGTGTTAGAAGCACGGTATTATGGGTTTTTTTCCTTGGAAAACTGTTTGTGTGCCAAGCCCAAGTTTTCATCCTTAATTTGTAGAATCCCACAAGTTGAACCTCTGTCTAATAATTATAATAGGCAGTTCTTATATAGCGCACGTATCTACCAAGACTGGCACTCAAGGTGCTCTCACATTATTACCCCGGTCATTGGGCCCATAAAACATTCCAAATACCATCTCAGCTCCCTGGAGAGTATACAGCTCGATGCTGCCATTTCCGTCGGCGCAAAGCAGCTAAATCAACCACAATAACCATCTCTGCCCATCTGTATTCATTTACTCCTGGGTGGAGAGAAGCAATGAGTGACAAAGTGCCGTGCCTTGCCCAAGGGCACATGCACGGTAGTCCCAGATTTGAACCCACAACCTATAGCTTTACCTACAGATTACAAATTTAATTCTACAGACCACGGCACTCCACACCGAGCTGAGATGTTGTCATTTGAATAGTATTTATTTTAGCATTTCAAATAAATCTGTAAACATTTACTATTTCTAGAACTCGTAGATATTTAACCCAAAGCCTGCTAGAAGCAGCACGGTGCATTGCATGGATAAGTCTGCTACATTTTTATACATTCTCAACACCAGTGCATAAACTACGAACAAGACTATTGAGAGCTAGTCCTCACTGAACAATGCCAGAGGTGGACCCTGCTGTATTGGGTGACCACAGACTCTGAGGCAGTTTGGCCTTGAGACTTTTGACCCGATGGATCTTGCTGCACTGGGCGGGCTTGTCACTTTTGACAAACGGTGCATGTTGCTGCATCTTGCAGGGTTTCTAGCCAAAATTCCCTGTAGGGTTTGGTTTAATGATATGGGGACACATCACAGTAAACAGTAGCAGAGACAAAATGTTAGTGAATTAAAGTGCGAGACATGATAAAACATTGATAACATGATATAACATGGTTTATTTCAATTTAGAATATTGAACAAAGAAATTGACTGACATGGGCAGGGCTTTAACCAGTTCGCGCTGGGATTATTTAAACATCACCGAGCCGACGTGCAGGATTATTTTTAACGGAACTCCATCCGAGGCGGATTCAGGCCGATGGTACCGGGAAGCACACCCACGCATTTTTGGCCTTGCTCGCTGCCGACAGACATTTCTGGCCTTGTTATTGCTTGTGGCGTGTTTATGCGCCATCTCTTTAGAATCTCAGGAAACTTTGTGTTTATATACGTCATCCGGCGCGAACTGGTTAACCACCGACCCTTGATTGCCGTTCCGGTGCTCTAACAACTGAGCTTCTTTGTTCAATAGTATTAATTGCAAATAGTATTAACTGCGCCTAGTCAGTTTCTCTTGTGGTTCATTTGAAAAAGTTTATTTTAGGCAGTTAGCCAATACAAGCTTACCACAGAATTTAAAGTTGACAAGCTACCCTGTAAACTTCCAATACATCGAGAAGCTAACATTCCCTACCAACCCTCAACCATGATACACGTGTATACCGTTATTTCTTTCTTCCAAAAAAGAAAACCTTCAAATTATAGAACCCTCTGACAGCTTAGCGAGCATCTTCAAAAATCTTTTTAAAAAATCTGTAAAAACCCATACCTCCTTTTCCCTCTCCTTCCAAGTTGTAACTGCCTCGGATGTTACCCTGCTGGGCGGGGAGTTTTCTCTTAGCCTGATGTCCGGCGAACTCCGTGGAGCACTTGAGGCATTGGAACATAGCCGCCTGAGAGGTGGCTGCTAGACGATTCTCCTCCAGAAATGGCCGAAGGGTCTTGCTCAATATCTTAAGAAAAAGAAGTGAAAAAAAAAAGGATTTTTCTTGGGATGGCTTATTAGTATGGTAGACAGGAGATGGAATCGTGCCTTTGATGGTACAAGTATGGAATTTGGCACACAGTCCAAGGAAGGTGTGAGAAAGATATTTGGATATAGGGCCATCGCTGTTTTTTCTTTTGTAAAAATAGGTAGAATAACAAGCAATAGGATTCATTTACACAAAATTGAAAATTGATCAAATATTTGCTCAATTGATCAAGGTATCTTCTGCAAACTACAAAATGACATTCTGCAAACTACAAAATGCCATGACAGGAGATTAATACATTTATCTTTGATGGCATAGGTTACATGTATTAAGCCCTTTTTCTAGTTATTCACGTGTTTTCTGCTAAATGTATATGCGCAAATATAAAGAGAATACGAGTCAGGTTGGCATAGCGGTTCTTTCCTCGCCTTCCACAGCTGTGGCTCGGATTTGAATCCTACCTGGGTCAATATGTGGATTGGGTTTTCAGTCCCTGCATGATTCCGTGGGGTCCCCCCCCTCCCCCCCCCCCCCCCAAGATATTCTTCTTGGGTTTTTCTTCAACCTCTAAACCCCAACTTTGTAGGGTGTATGCAAAATCATATAGATTTGGGAGGATTTGGGAGGATTTGGGAGGGTTAGGGTTAACCTATACTTCTTTTCATTGCCTTCGCTCTGCAGGTTTCTTCAGGCTTGCGAGCTACAGTGCCTAGGGTGCTTTTGAGAGATCCTTGCTTTAATTACCAGAAAGAATCTATCTATAATTCCAGGAATCTCTGTCTGTCTCGGTTTTTGTGTGTGTGTAATTTGATTATCTCCAGAACGGGGCACTGAAAAAAGGTCAATTATTTGTTCCTAAAAACACTTTTTACACTACTTCCATACTATTTCTTAACAAAATATAGTTATTGGGCATGCCAGAGATGACAAATATCTATAAATCTGAAAATTAAAAAAATCTTTCATTATTTTGCATTTTTCTCCACTCTGCCCTGTGCCCAGTTCCGTTTCATTTTGCCAGGACGCCTCACATATTACTACTAGTAGGCTGAGCACAACGCGTGCACGCGGAGTCTGCCACGCGCGCAGAACACACAAGTTCTCGGAACTTTCATTTTTGAGGTGTTTTTAAAATAATTGTTAAAAATAGAAAATGACAATATCTTTCAATTCTTTTTAGGCAGGGTTAGAAATAATATTTCATATTGTATATCTTCAAAATAACAACAGTTTTAGAATCTGGGAAAGTATTGATTTGGTTTTAGATAAACCGTTCGTTTTTCACTTCGCTCACAACGCGAATCATTGCCGCGCGCAAACCAACGTGTGAAAAGTGCACCGCGCTGTGACTCGCGCACTGGAAAACACCCCTTGCAAAAATGGACTTTTCTTCAAGTGTTTCTCTCATCCAATCTGGCTGACCTTTCACCCCATGGTAGCTTGTGACCTTGGCTGTATCAGTACACCTTCGAAATTCTGAAACATGGCTTCCAACGTTTGTCCTGACCGCTAGAAACTCAAGTACGAAACGGCTCCACAAATCCTGAAATATTCATCCATTGAAAATTTCGAACCTATGGTTGGATAGATTATAGTCTGCAGTTTCTTGTGATATAGTCACATTTTCGTTCCGATAAAAGAAACATTTGAAGAAATCAGCGCGAAAATTGTTTCGAGTTTTAATCCGTGTCGGCTCTGCGTGACCTGCGTGACCTGTTTTAACGTTAGTAAACATGGCGTATAAAACCGCAACGTAGAAAAGAATTTGATGGCGTGTTGGACTGCTACTGAAATCGAGCTTCTTCAAAACGGAAAATGCCCAGGTAAGTTTTAGGTAATAATTGTTGTTACATAAGTCATTTAAAAGAAAAACATGTGGAAAGGTTACAAATCTTGGTAAAAATACAGCGATTTTATAAGACTTTTTAAGAGTAAAACTGGTCAAACTCAAGTGATCGGCAGATCGTGGAAGGGAGTAACGTTAATAGATATAAAAGCCGTGTTATACATTAAACTGCGTGGGACTTGAGTTTAGTTGTGTGCAATTCGAGCATGCGCAGTTGGTTGCTGGCTGTTGCGTGTGGTTTTTGTTCTCCCCAATAAAACTGTTAATTTCCAATAATCTTACTTCTAATCAAGTTCTAATAGTAATACAGTGGGTAAAATGTTTGTCATTTCCTGATTTAGCAGCCAATATGCAAGTTTCATTTCTTCCAATTTCAGATTACCGGTACGGTACAGCAATCCAGTGCCTACCTGTGCCTACCTTTGCAAGTTTTCATTGACGGAGACCATTCACAGCACCATTGACACATCAGACACAAGCTAACGACAATCATCCTCCAGTGCTGGATTGTCCTGGTCTACAACAACACACTACCAGATGTAGTTTCAAACATCAACCGGCATGTCACCAAAGCTAAGAAGACTAGAGACTTTCAACACTTTGCCAAATAATTACTGGACTGTCAAAATCAAACCCGGCCCTACGGAATAACACCATATTAGCTAGAAAATAAGCTAGTGTTTTCTGTTGTTGTTTCAAACAAAAAATTGAATACGCATATTGTCCCAAATTTTACTATTAACCACCAGCTCGTGCCGGGATTATTTTGACCAGACCCAGGCGGGTTGAGGCCGGCATCTGATAGGTAGCACTCACAGATGCCTGATGCAAGCCGGTCATCGACGTATATTTCCAGCCTCGATCCGAGTTGCTCTCGTGGCGTGTTTATCATCCATTTTAAATTAATTTTTAAGAAGACTTAAAATGACTCGTTTGCATATATGCATAAATATATGTGGCTGAAATGTTTCAGAGGGTTATTTCATTGAACATCAAGTACAAAGATGGACAAAATTTACAATTTGTTTGTACCTAATTTAAATATGAATATATAATTAGCTAGTAATTAGCTAATTTGCATAATTAATGAGTTTTAATAAAAAACTTTACTCGTCCAGTAGCTCTTCATACCATTGTACTATATTCCAAATTTCACCTCAAAAGACCAATCGCAGCTTGAATTATCCCATTTATGCATATTAATTAGCTGGACTTAGTCATTTTTTCAGTAATTTCATGTCTGCAAATGGCAAAAATGTTGAAATTTGCATTTTTCGACAATTTTTTTAAAATTAGCATTGACATTTGGTCAAATTTTTTTTGTTTTAAATGCCTAATTGAGTGTAAACATGTCAAACAATATGCTGTATTAAACTATTTTTGCTTATCTTTTAACTCAAACAAAGGCCCCAAATCAGGAAAAATTGAATTTTTCACATTTTTAACCATTTTTAACAGGTTTTCGGACCTTATCGGAAATCTGTAAAATGCCATATCTCATGAATGCCAACACCGATTCTCACAATTCTTGCAGAAAAATAAATATTTCAGAGAGATCTCTTATGCAGAACTGAAATTAAACTTGTTTGATGTGTTTTAAGTTTTTGAGTGCTCTGCCTACTACTAGTTTCCCGTTTCAAAACTTTAATGAAACATTCCACAAATTATCCCACAACACTATCTCCACGGAGCACGTACCTGAAAACTTCCCTCGTCTTCTAGAATGTATTCCCGTTTCTTGCGGTCCCTCCTCATGTAATCAAAGGTCAGCTTGATGACCGGCAAGAGGTCATTGACCCCAGTCTCCTCATTCCAGACTGGCTCCAGACTCTCATCCATGCTACATTTATGGCCACAACAAAGAAAAGAACGTGACGATTCACTGCTGCAAATGTCTTCAAACTACTAACACAGGGAGGAAACACCGTTGGTAACTGCTAGAATTATCAGGAATGGGTGGATTTGAGGGTTGTATTTTATAGTAAATATCGTTTAACTGACCTGTCTAAAGTTTTACAATCATGGTTGCCGAGAAAATAGCAAGAAAAACGACATTTGTTTTTAACCAGCTTAGGTAGTTGTTCTTTTTTTTTCTTGCGATTGCCGTCCGGAACAAACAAATAAGTAAGATATTTCTCAATAATTCGGTTGTAAACATTTTTAGTATCTGCAAATGGTGTATTCTACCTTCAAAGTTTCAGTTACCTTTAACAACTATCCAAAAAGTAACCAACTGAATAATGGTATCAATGAAGTGTCATTATTAGTATCATTACAACAATTAAGCTTTTCAACAGTATTTTGGTGAAATTATTCCTTTTGAAGAAAATGTTTGTTTTTAAATATCATTTCCAAAGATATGTTGCAGAGACACATATTGGAAAATGTCCACGAATGGTGCGCAATAAGCTCTTTAACAGTATTTTGGTGTCATTATTCCTTCTGGCATGCTATTAATTTGAACACAATTTAAATAGAATGTCATTTTCCTTTTAGAAAATGGTGCATGCAAGCTTTTGTAAGGCGTTCTGGCAAAATGAGACAGAACTGGGCACAAGGCATAGTGAATACAACTGAGAAAAGAAATGGGAGATTTAAATTGTTTATATTATTTATTGATATTTGTAATCTTTGGTACGCCTACTAACTATAATTTGGACAGAAATAGTATGGAAGTAGTGTAATAAGTGTTTTTAAGGAAAAACAATGGGGTTGGTAGATAGATAGCTCAGTTTGTAGAGCACAGGAACGGCAATTTGGAGATCACAGGTTCAAGCCCCGTTCCAGTCATCAGAAAAGTTGTACTCAAAAGGCTGCATCCTCTGAGTGATCCCATTAACGTCTTACTAATAATGGCTTGTGGACAAGACTTTCTAAACTGTGTACCATTTTGAACACCAGCCATCAGTACCTACCTCTTGAGGCATTTGATCTCTAGTCTCTCCGTCACGTGACCGTTCAAGTTCCTTTCCTCCAGGTGGGTCTCTCGGACCGTCAAGAAGAGATGCACAGGCTCGTCTTGGTTGGACTCTTGTACAGTGACTAGGAGAGGACTGCACAGCTCATGCTCTAGGAGATAGAAAATGATAGGATTACAATAGTAATGGCCAATTCATACTCGGTTGATCATTGTACCCAATGCGCCTTTGGCCTTTATGAATGATAAACCTAGCCGGCCATGCGTGGTGTGGCATGGCATTTAACAAACACAATGCGCACATGGTCCTGAGCTGACTGCGCGCGGCCTGATGACCCGGTTACCGGTGTGGTGTGCAATTTGTACTCAATGAACAAAACAAAGTTGCCTAAATCGGTGACATTACAATATAAATCTCCATGCGGGGACAAATGTTAGCACACCCACGTCATAATGTTTAAACATGATTTTCTGCTACAGTAAGCACAGGGCTATGAAACTGGACACTGGATCTTATAGCCCATTTCACCCGTCAATGGTCTTAAAGGTAGGATAAAAATTCGCGATCGCAGTCTGGCAATCGCAAAAAAATAAAATATAAGAATAACTGCACGACGCCGGTTAAAAACAAATGCTGTTTTTTGTGCTTTTCTCGGCTTTTATCTTGTATCCTACCTTTACATCCACCCCATTCCTGATAATTCAAGCAATTACCAAGGGTGTACCCTACCTTTAATCTGATATTCATACAAATGTCAGTTTAATATGATACAGTGATGTAGTCGAGTCCATCATAAGTCCCTGCATGTTCATCACAAGTCCTTCAGTTCCAATTCAAATCACAAGCAATTTAAATGAGCTTTGAGAAAAAAGCATTCCTTTGTCATTGTTCAACCAGTTACTTGTGACTGCCTTTATGAAAGGACTTGTGACTGGCTTCACGAAAGGACTTGTGAACGAACTTGCAGGGACTCGACTACAACTCTGGATACCGTACTTCTCTATTTTGTAAAAAAACAACAGATTTACAAACCTTCCTCCTCAGGTGTCCCTTCTATCCAGGGACTGTCAAAAGTAACAGCATCCGAATCGGACCCTAGCCTCTCCAGAAATATCGACGGCTTGGAATTCTTGCGCTCCAAGAGAACGCGTGTCTGCTCTGCGCTTACCCGCTTCAAGTCTGCCTTCAACTCAGCGGGGACAGCTTCAGAAGACGGCACCACCATGGTCACTTCTGTAACGTCTTGATCGCCGTTAACGATATTGATACTGCCGACATTGATACTGCCGACATGCCTGCTACCGTCAGCATCGGCATGCACTACGATACTGCCGTTGATGGTGCTGTGGATATTGCTTCTGACGCCACTGCTGCCCGGACCCAGCGAGTTGCCGCGGGCAGCCCTGGGCTTGTCGGGCTTCCGTTCTACTATCCTCTCTGTCTCCGACACGCCGGCGTCTTGGGTCTGGCGGTAGGGCGCCTGTAACGCCAGCAGCCAGTCGGCCCCGTGGATCTGTCGCATCTGCTCAAGCTCCCGTTTGGTGTCTTCGATGTCGGAGTCCCGGAGCATGGAAGCTGATGGAATTAAACACAATGGTGAGACATTAAGACAATTGTACAGGAGTTCTCTTTACTAATGATCTTGAAAGAGGCAAGAAGTAAATTATGCGCATTTTTTTCATTCTCACCTGGATCTTCCTGACAAACTTGATCAGTGCACAAAGAGAGAACTTTTAAGAATCTCACCTTTGGATTTGGCATCGTCCTTCTGCACGCCCTGGTCGGGGATGGTCACGTGCCTGACCTTTGGTGCCCGCTTGCCCTTTGACCTCTTGCCCCTGTCCAGGTCAGTCGATTCGTCGAAGCTTGAGAGGTCATTGTAGAAGTTGGAGCTGGTTGTATCCAGAGAGACCTGGGAGGGGATGCGCAAGAGGGGCTTCGTCACACCCACTCTGGGTATTTGCTGTTAAAGTATGTAAATTAAGTATGTAAATTCAGCATGAAATGAAAAGGTGAAAAGTGAAAAGGTCTCCAAAGGGTAATTTCTATAGATGAATAGGTCTCCACTAGGATTTTACTTAAATTACTCAAAAACTAGGGTTAGGATATGGGTTAGGGTATATTGGGTCGAAATTTAAACCCAAGAAAATAATTGTGGTTAAAATGGGAGCATTTTGAAAAACATGCTCGACTTTCTAACCATTTTGTACATGAGAACAAAGCCATGTCTCCTCAGTGATACAAAAATGCGAATACTTGTACAAAATGTTTGTACACAAGTACACTCATTATATTTTATTGTGTTTTCTTGAGCGCACAGCGCATGGAAGCAGTGCAGTGCAGTCTGCTGTATTTCCAAATATGACATCTCATTGTTCATTATTCATGAAGACGTCAGTCATCCAACCAGCAAGCTTAGAAATGTCATCGCGCGCTTAGAAATTACATCGCGTGCTTAGAAATTACATCGCGCGCTTAGAAATTACATCACGCGGATGCCACAGATTACTCCAGTCATGCAGTGTGTGCACAAACAACCGCACGCGACCTCCGGTCATTTTTGCTGTCCCTGATTGTTGGTGTGGTACCATGTGACAGGAATCGTGAATATGTAATAAGATACCATATTTGGAATTACATCGAACTGCAGTACCTCCCAACTCTCTCTCTCTCAAATTGGCCTTCGCTATTGCACCAATTGTGAACCAGCTAACACAGCTATTCTTAAAGATATATTGCCACTTTACATATTCAATGCCAATGCACTAATTTTAGCTCCACAGAAAGACATTTACACTGTAAGCAATAACAAAGAGAACTAAGACAACATTCACCATTTTCATGCACATGCAGCAGTTTGTACATGTACTTTGTACTTTAAACAATTAAACACTTCTTCCTCACCAAATTAATGGAATACACATGTTAAGCGCTACAAACCATTTCCATATAGAAACAAATTTAGCTCAACATTGCCTTTCCGCAAATGTGGCCAAGTATATTTTAAAGACTGCCAGGTGAACAAGTATGGGTAGCATAACACTGGTACAACACTGACTCAAATGTAATGACTCAATGCAATTTCAAGAAAAGAGCTGTCATTACTTTTGCAACACACATCGGTTTATAAATAATGGTAATTTCATAAATTTGAGATCACATATAACTTTTTTATGTATTTTTCATCACATTTTAACACATTCTTTGAAGCTTTGAAGCAAAGTACCTAAAACAATAAATTTGAAAAAAAAAATTAAAGGCAATTTCAGTGATGCATTTATTTCATGAAATGCATTGTACGTGCTTGTGTTTTTATAGCACAAAAACAGTGACTGTTACATGCATACGTACTTATTCAATAAAGAGTAAACAGTCGCCTAGTATTCAGCAAAGAGTCGTCGAAACTCTTCTCAGAAAATTTCAAAAAACGTACACAAAATGGCGGACACGTGGTTCAGTTTTAAATAAAACTAAGCTTGCATCTTGCTTTTTAAGTTTAGTAGAAATTAAACCGATTGATATAAAACTGCAAGTTTTATTTAAATTGACTACGGTAAATGTTCCGTTTACAACTTTCCACATTATTGTCTCGTTTATTACATTTTTACCGCATCAAACCAGGTATGAAAAGTCCCGTCTTATTTTACAACGACCAAAAAGACACGTCATAATTTACGAGGTGTTTCAAATCGTTTTCTAATAACTTGCATTGCATTCAACGCTTGGCAAGTTTCGTGAAATGGATTGTATTACGCATCTCAATTTGCGGCGCATCATAGTGCTTGGTGAAACTGGGTGCTTAACCTATCCAGAACCTCATGTAAATGTTCCAACTACAGGCATCCTACACATGTGCTTTGATAGGTCAAAGCACCGTGTGGCAAGCCTATTGGATCTGTAAACTGACAAACTTTAGCAATGCTGGTAAGCATACAGTAATACCATAAGTGCATGACAGCTCTATTCCTGTAAAGTCTAAACACAAGTAGCAACGCTTCTAAAAGTCTTTGGTGTGCCTAGTGCAAGTGACTACTTTATACAGACATTGAAGACTTATATAGCGCCGGTATCCGCCGTGAAACGGCGCTCATGGCGCTGCAGCAGGGCACTTTGCAGCCACTGCCAGGAACACCGGGGCAAACCCCTCCTCTTAGCGATGAGTGTTACTGGGTTCTTTTACGTGCATTACACAACACACGGGACCTACAGCTGTACGTCCCATCCGAAGGACGAAGCAATAGTGGTTAAGTGCCTTGCTTAAGGAAACACGTGTCAAGACTGGGACTCGAACCCACACTCTGCTGATCAGAAACACCAGAGCTTGAGTCCTCGTGCTATTAACCACTCGGCCATAACACGCCACGCCATAAAAGGTTCCCTAGACAGAGTAATTAGTCATTACCTCATTTTCTGAGCTAGATAGAGGATCACCATCTAGATACATCTGTGAGAACAGACACGGACAAAAACAGACACACACAGAAACGTTAGTGAGTGAAAACTGCTACAACAAACATTGGATGTACCAAATTGCAAGGTCAAAGGTCAACCTAACAGTAAGTGGTGCATGTTAACCCTAACATTCCTCCAAAAATCAATCCAGGCAGATTTTTTTTTGGGGGGGGGGGGGGGGGTGTGGGGATTTCATAGGCATGAGGCTGAATTGCAGAAAGTGCCAGATAATTTTGGAGGATGCAATTAGTCGAGCTCGTAGGCTACACCCGGCATTGCTTATGTTCAGCCATGCATAATGAAACCCTGCCTTATAAGCCAACTCCTTGTAAGCTAGAGGTTCATTAAGTCTAACAGTCTTGAATCCTCCATTTAAAATATATTGTTCACACCCTAGGAAGTTTGATTTTTGAAGTTTTGTAGATGATGCTAGTTGAGATATCGCTACCTGTTAAAAATCCTGACTTCGACAATTTCTCAATAGTTAAAGAAGCTTTCATTCCATTAAAATCTAGTCTCTGAATTTCTTACACGTAACTTTATAAGTAAAAGCTGGGTGGACAATTATTCTAGAATTATGGTGGAATTTTTTGCAGAAAAAAACCAAACCAATGGGTTTCGCCCTTCAAAAAGTTACATAAACAAAATGTTATTGAAAATTCTTGAAAATAATCAATTTATGATTTATACGGATCAATTTATACCACCTATTAAAGAAGTTGCATCATAAATTCAGGAAAAAATTCACACATTTATACATAATAATATGCAATTTGCATGAACAATTTGTTAAATCAGTTGCTGGCTCATGAACACGACATCCAATTTTTCAAAGCTAGAAGTGTTTAAAATGTCAACAATAAAGTGCATCAACCACCATAGCAAAGCAACAGCCATCAATCCTTGCCCTTTTTATTTCTATTTGCAACAAATACCAACATCACATCAGTTCAGCAAGTCAGAAAACTGTTTTTTTTCTGAAAAAGATTATTTGAAAAGAACAAACAAATCGGGTGTTAGTCAATCCAGCTAGCTACACAAAGCAACAGGCCATCAAAGTTTGCATAATAATTCACGATATCGTCAGTCTTGCTTGTTCCTCAACTTCTCCTCGAGTATTGTGCCTGGTGAGACCAAATTTGGTAGACATACTGAATAGGCCATGGGTTACTTAGAATTTGGATTAGGTTGAAAATTACCCCATAAATTAGGCTATCGGCTTAATTTGCATACACTCCGTGGAACGGGGTATTTGCATACACTATGTGTAATTGCTGTTTTGCTTGATCTTATGGCACGAGCAGCCGATTTTACACAAAAGTGCGTAGCTTGCCTCGTTTTCGAAAGTGGCGTAAGGCTTACGTGACAAAAAAGTTGCGTAGCTGCGCCATTTCCTTACAGATCTTTTTACGAAACTTGGCGTAGTTGCGCAATGTTTTTACACAGCGTTTACGACGACTGTTTGGCTATATTTGCGTTCTTTTACAAAATCGTCGTCATATCACCTTTGCTCACCATTTTTGAAAAACAAAATTTGTCTGACGAAATCGTGCGGCACCGATAACAATTCTGTCACGGGTAAAATAGTAATTTGTTTACTTCATAAAACTGTTTACATCATAAAACTGTGAGTGTCTTTCATCAAGCCTAATAGCAATGACAAGCTCCGCATCAATTACGGTTTTCCGGTAAAGACGGTTCCTACGCCACATTTACGCCACCTAAATTGACTGCGCAAGCTACAACATAATTTGTTGTGTAAGCCGCAGACTTGCGCACTGTCAAACTTTTGTGAAACTGTCGTAAGCAAAATGTTGGGCAGCAAAAATAAGTGGCGCAGCTTACGCAATACATTGTGGCGCAGACGGGGCTTATGCGATTGCACAAGGTTTTGTGAAATCGGCGGCTGTTCCCGCGCGCAGCACATGCTTATATCTAGCCTTTTGCAATCTACCGTTCCAATCTACCATACCTTGCGTGTGCAGCCCTCCGAAGGAAACTTGCTGATTACAAGCGACCTGTAAGCAGGGTCATAGGCCAACGGGTTGCCAAGGAGATTGACCTGCCACAAAGACACACAATATATGCAATAAACGACGGAGGTATGAAATTTACTGCAAAATCCCTACAAGAGTAGGACTAAAAATGCTTTTGCTACTTCAGGGCAAAGGCATCATTTGCATTTCATGCATTTAGTACATTTTCAATAATAACACTCAAATCCAAAGAATATTCATACCTGACTTGTTGAAGTTTTAGCTCAGTGAATATCACTTATTTTTTCGAAGAAAACAGTAAAAAAACATGCATATCCTTTCGATCATGAAACACAATTTCCTTGATAGCACTACTTATTCCAACAATCGGTCAACTAACTGATCATCTACATTTCTTGATTTTGTTTTTGCTAAAATGACATGAAATCCCTGCAGAATAATTTCCCAGGGTGTTTACTGTTTAGTATAAGTACAAAACAGTCCCAAACAGATCAATGGAGGAGCTAGTGGTATAAGTGCCAAGTTAACCAAGTTAACTGTGGTCAGTAGTTGGAAGGAAGGCCATACCAACGCATTGTCCTAGGGCCAATTTCATAGAGCTGCTAAGCACAAAAATATGCTTAGCATGAAAATTTGTCCTTGGCAAAAACAAGGTTACAGACCAAATGTTCATGTGATCTTTATTGTTTTTCATTGATAATCAGCTGGTTTTTGCTTAGCATGAAAAACACGTAGAATTTTGGCTGGTAACCTGTTTTTACTGAGCCAAACTTTTTTGTGCTAAGCAAATTTGTGTGCTTAGCAGCTCTATGAAATTGGCCCCTGGTTGGTGGCTTGTCTGGGACATGTCTGGATCTTAGCCTGCGTCATTCGGATCGGTCGTACAACTGTACCGGTAGGTCCTGCGCGTTGTGTAATGCACATTAAACACCAAGGACACTTAACGTGAAAGAGATACGGCTTGCCCTGAGGTTTCTAGATTGGCTGCATAATGCATTTTCTTTGAGCATGTTTGGAGTATAGCAATTTTCTAAACCCTTGCTATAGGCTCCATCGCCATCACTATTGCCAAACTACATTAATGGAGCCAATGACGGATTCGAAGCTGGGGTTTGGAAAATGGCCCTTGTTTATGTGATGCGCCTTAGATCATATTCATATGGAATTTGCACAATATAAATGAAATATTATTACAATCTTTAATCCAAGTAAATTTTTGGATAATTATTCGGCGGGGTACTTTTTTAGGATAAATGCAAATGAATACTGGAAAATCTCGACCAACCTCTCGCAGATTATGCAGGTATCCCAGGGTTCTCAGTTCTGCTCCGTCGTACAGGCAGTTGTTGCACAGGTCTAGTTCCAAGAGGCTGCTGTAGTCTTCTAGGCCAGACAGGTTATCCAGACTGTTGTTTCTGAGGACCAGGGTCTGTAGGTTGGTCCGGGCTACCAGGCCGAGGGTCGGCACTCGCTCCAAGTGATTGTAGCCCAGATTCAAGTGAGCCAACTCACTCAGACACTAGATACAGACAGAAGACGTGCATATTTATCTGATCAATATGCCCAAGTGTGTTTTAGCTAAAGCAAGTGAAATAATTAAGGACAAAGACCACCCCCTACACGATTATTAGAACTTCATGAGGTCAGATGCAAGAATTTGTAGTATTCGTTGTGAATGTAGAACAACCTGTTATTTTAACTCCATTATTAACCCATTCTCTATTAGACTTCTCAAAGATTCAACTTGATTTGTGTGCTGTACTTTCATAATGTTGACCAAGCACATATTTATTCCCCTTCATAAATGCCTTTTCAGTCAACAAATTAAAAACTTTCCATCGATTTTGTTTAACATTTTTAAATATATAATGCAGTGTCCAGCTCGCGAGTAAGATGTTGTACTGCGCGATGACGCGCAGAGGCAGCTGTGGCGAGTCTGTTCTGAATTTAGGAATATGAAATACTGTCTCACTGGTACCATTGCGCAGGCCTACACAAGGATTGTGAACATTCAAATAATAAAACGGTAAAAGGCACTGGATTTCATAGGATTCAAAATTTCATGTGACACTGGAAAAATGTTTAAGACCAGCCAGCTATGTCTTTATCATCTGTTTAAGACCAGCCGTGTGACGGGCTATCGACCAATGGGAATGGGTAAACTGTCAGGTACTGGTATTTATAAATTACATTATGTGCTGTTTTAACCATAACAATCCCCATACAATCAAACTCCAACACCAGGTTTTTACAGTCTTTTACACTGGGTTAGGCACACCGGTAGAATCAGAGTTCTACAGTTTGTGTGTACAGTTTGCCATGGTGTTGGGATTTGCCAGGATGGGTAGGGTTACTAGTAAATTACACTAGGAAGTTATAGGGTTAAGAGTATAAACCATATATCCAAACAACAACAGACTCATAAAGGGGCACTCATTAACACAAAATGCCCCCCAAAATAAAAAGCGTTCCCGGGGAACTAACAGATTTTGAAGTGAAATGCGTAAATGCTGCATGTTGTTTGTCTTTACCTCCAGATAATCTCTGGTGTGTTTGAGCTCATTGTGGCTGAGGTCCAACATCTTCAGTACAGGCAGCAATCTCTGAAGGATAGAGAGAGTAACAGTTTACCAAGAAATATACGGGTCATTCCATGAAGTTGGGACACAAAGTGTGACATTTTTAGTTGAATGCCATCTATTAACCCTAACTCCTTACACAACAAAGGAAGTTGGAGGATTTTGAAGGAATTGTATTGTTCAATAACAATGGTGAGGGAGTTAGGGTTAACCAACGTTTATGAAAATTTGTTCCTAATTTTTTTTCTTGGACATTTGCCAGAATTGGGCAAGTTTTGTACCATTCAAACATTAGTTTCCTAAACAAAATTAGATTTTGTGACAAATTTTGTACCCGATGCAACAGAGGACGCTGCGTCTCTTTTACATCTTTTTGTCATGTTGCAAAATTTATTGTACAAACCACCTCTGCTTTATACTAACTGACCACAAAATGGAACCATATGCATTTTTTCAAAGATTATTGCACATAAATTACAAGGGATATGTAGAAAAATATGTTTTGATGCAAGAAAGGTCACACTATTCAATAATAAGTTATCCAGCCAAATAACATTATATTCAAATTATCTTTGAGAAATTATCACTGCATATCCATTGTTAGTTTGGGTCCTGGCATCCGAGTTGACTCGCAATAGAGAAACAACATCTGGGGCCAATTTCATAAAACGTTTAAGCACCCAAATTTGCTTGGCATAAAATTCTTCCTTGAAAAAAAAACCAGGGTTACCAACAAACATTTCAGTTGATGTTGATTGTTTGCGACTGGTATTCAGCTGGTTTTTGCTTTGAATAAAAAGCACATGGAGTTTGGGCTGATAACCTGTTTTTACTGAGCAAGACTTTTTTGTGCTAAGCAAATTTTTGTGCTTACATGTTTAATGAAATTGGCCCCTAGTTGGCATACACAAAAAGTTTCAACCAATGAAAGGGTCACTGTAGGAGTCAAAAATTAATGTGGCACAAAAAAAAAAGCATTTAAAACCGTCTGGTCCATGTTGAATCGGCCGTTTTAAAAGGCATACCCACGTGTCTGGCTCTCGACCAATAGAAAGGGCTAAACTGTTTCAAGTATTTATGAATCAATAACAAGAAGTTGGCATTACCAGTGAATTGTCGAGATGGTCAATGTAGTTGTAACTGAGATTCAGGGTGTGAAGAGATGACCAGGGTTCTTCAGATACCATATCACCTCCACATGAACACAGAAGTACCTGTCATAGAAAGAAAAAAGGGTTTCACACTGACTGGGGCCAATTCCATAGCTCTGCTAACCGCAGAATTCCGCCACACTAATGGTCACTATTTACAGGATGTATGTATGCGCATTTAAGCAGAAATCCCTGCGAATCAATTGACTAACCCCAACTACCCTAAACCCATCAAACTACAACTGCAGGTTTTGCTAGATTTTAGCATGTTTGGTACCAAACTATAGCAACTTGTTGTTGGACTTTGCTTGACTCAGTACAAAAGGCCCAGGGAGACCCTGATGAATTCTGTGAGGTTCAGGGCAGAAATCAATGAGACTTGTACAAATGTTGGACTTTAAAGAACTAAAAATGGTGGGCAGCCGTGTCAGTCAGGCAAAGAAGAAAATATAAAAGTAAGTTAGCACTTTTAATGACCAATTAGAGTGAAAGTGTGCATAAGCTTTCATAGCTACAGCTACTTCATCAGATGCAATAAAGAGGGGCGTCATCATACAAGGTTTATATACAAGGGCACATCTCCTGTAATCTGGAAAAACCTAGTAAGTCAAATTTTTGTGAAAATTGAGTTAGACCCATATTTTAACTTACTAGGTTTTTCCCCTTCAGTTAAAAAGTGTGTAAAACTCTTCCCTGTTGGCAGTTTTTTTAATCTGGAAGAACCTAGTATGTCATGTAAGTATATACTGATGTAATGTATACTGATCTGGAAAAAACCTAGCAATTCAACTTGCTAGGTTTGTCCAGATCAGTACGCATGACATACATGTACATGACATACTAGGTATTAAGGGATGAGATCGGATCCAATCTCGTTTGCTGATTCTGGGGACACACTTTTATGCATGCAGACAGCGTCCATGGTAGCATCGGAACAAAACAGTTTTCCTTCGTTTTCTCAAATTTGCATTCAACAGACTTACTAGGTTTTTCCAGATTACAGGAGACATGTACATGAAAACCATTAATGGTGTACTGTGACAAAAAGCCATGATCCCTATTAAGACCTAGTCGTATACAGTACGATGAAATATCTGTAGCTACGAAAGCTTATGCACACCTTTACTCTAGTTAGTCATTAAAAGTGTTACCTTACTTTTAAATTTTCAACTTTAAGAAAGTAATTAATATGCAAACGTATCATATCTCTAGAACAATACCTAATGAAAGATTTAACTGCAGGCTTTCCAACCATGTAAAGAATTGTTTGCGACATAATACCCTTTATTGTGGAGTGGGTCACAAATGGTGTTGCTGTTGAACAAGTACAGGACTTTACACACCTATGGTGATCACTCAACAGCTCATTGGATAGATCAAAAGAAATTAGGAAACGACTGGCAATTGCCAATCAAAACCAAATCCAGACTCCTACATTCACTTATATTTCAAGTTGAACTATATGGATGTGATGAGGCATTGGCAATACAAAAAACAAACCAGATACTCAAAGAATAAACTGTTTTGAGGCCGACCTAGAGCAACCTGGGGAGACTGGACTGGACTCAGTATCCACACTGTTTTGAGATGTGGTACTTCCATCTTATTTTGTAAGATATAAGGACAAATTACTAGCCAAGTTTCTGCCCAAAGAACGCCTCATAAACTATGAGGCGTTCTTTGGGCAGAAACTTGGCTAGTCTGCCAGAGAAAGCTCTATTACTTCAGTCATCTGGCCAGTGGACGCGCCAGGGATTTAGGAGCATTGATCCTAGAAGGCAAAGTGGAGGGGAAACGATCAAGAGGCCGACCTAGAGCAACCTGTGGAGACTGGACTGGACTCAGTATCCACACTGTTTTGAGATGTGGTACTTCCATCTTATTTTGTAAGAGAGATGTAGATGTAGGATTTAGGAGCATTGATCCTAGAAGGCAAAGTGGAGGGGAAACGATCAAGAGGCTGACCTAGAGCAACCTGGGAAGACTGGACTGGACTCAGCATCCACACAGCTGTGCGACGTGCCAAAGATCACCAATCCTAGAGACATACGGCAAGGTTGGCTGCCACCCACCCTCTGTCAGAGGACGGTATAGGATAGGATGGTGTAGCAGAATTTAACAGCTAGAGAGGGAGAGTTTGAATCGGACATAACCTGGCATTATTCTCACCTGAAGAGACTGGATGCAGCGTGAGCAGATAAGAACCTTTAGTTGATGTCGCAGGCAGCCTAGTCCATTCAGCATGTGCACGGGGACCTTCTTAATCTCCAGCATGGTCAGGCCAATGAATCTGGAGATCTCTACTTGACCTCGTAGAGTACTGGTTGGATGGATCAACTGCAGAGTGAGGAAAGATAACCAAAATATTAAATATTTTATTGACCCATATATAACATTTAACCAGTTCGCACTGGGATTATTTCGACATTGACTAGGCCGAGGTCCATGATTGTCTTTCACGAACCTCGATCCGAGATGGGTTCAGGTTGGCATCTGTGGGTAACACACCCTGATATTTCCGGCCTCGCTTTCTGCGAGCCAGTCGCTGGCAGATATTTTCAGCCTTGCTTGTGACGTGTTTATCTGTCATGATGTGTTTATTCGTGTAGAAATCCGTAAAAACTTTTTGTGTATACCCGGCATCCGACACAACTGGTTAAAACCACCCACATGATAAGAATATTGACCAATAGAAATGGCTGAATTGCCTCAGGTTTTTAGGAATGGAGTACAGATACTGATCCTTATTCACATACTATAGATGAAGTACGCACCTTAAGGGCAGGTGTCTTCTTGACGTAGTTCAGGAGGAACGAGACCGTCTGCGGCCATCTCCTGTCATGTGACCGGTGCTGGTCATGTGACTCACCATCCAGTGACGATTCGTCCTTACACTGCTGGAAGCAGCGGTTCAGGTAGGCCAAAGTGTGCGTGGTCAGGGCAAGGTTGCAGTGGCCATTCAAGATCTTACTACCTAGTAAGATAATTGAGAATTATGAAATCATTTCTTGTAATACTGTTGTCCACTCCTTTTCCTCGCACCCCCCCCCCCCCCCCCCCCCTCCTCCTTTCCAATTACCCCCAGTCACCCCAAAGGCCTTTAATCATGCAAAATCCGATTCATCCACTACCAAGTGCCCTCGATCCTGCAAAAGCCTGCTTTTGGCAAAGAGGAGTTTGGAGAATTTGGGATGGTTAGGGTTAAAGGGAAACAATCCAGAAATGATTGTCAACTAAAGAGCAAAATACTCACTGTTTTTCTGTAAAAAAACTGTCAGTTCCTGAAGGCTATTTGTTGCCTGCATGATTGTGTTTCTGGAAGCACTGGAAACAATAGCCGGTCTTTTTCTGTGATCTGATTTCAATGCAGTGAATCCATGACGTGGCCTACAGGAAAAAAGACAAGAAACCGTCATGAGAAATTATTCAGTTTCAAATGTATTTAAAAAACCTTTCAAAGCACGTCTAAGGGAAATTCTTTTTCTTCCTGTTCTGGTAATGAAACCAAGGATTTTTCAAAAGCGCCCTGGGGTACTGCAACTCACAATTCTAAACCTGTAGAGAGAAGACAATGAGAAGAAGGTACAGTTTTAGAGGTGGGACGGGAGGAAAACCCTGGAAGAATATCCCATATATTGTTATTGTTATTGTTATTTCCATTTAGTACACATCTTCAGCTTTCATTTGGTACCAAAACCCCCTTTATATACCATACATACTTCCAATTTTATGAGGATTTTATTTCGATGTATTTGGGAGATAAATTACCACTTTTAGTACACAGTTTGCCTCAATAAATGCATGATTTTTGTACTTTCTCATTAATATAGTTGATTTTGTTTGACTGAGGGTTAGCATATTATTATTAAAGAATCAAAAATCAAAAATCAAAAATCGATGTCTGCCAGATTGTTTACCTCATGTTAACTTTGACGAGCTGTATCTTGAAATAGCCTGTGCGACTTATGTCGTGTTTTGTAGGAGCGGGTCACATATTGATAATTACGTTATATTTAGAGGGGGTCTCCCATCAACTCTGTGTTGTTTTTCTATAAAGTCAAAGCATTTAAGGTGAATTAATAAGTATGACGTGCCTGACTACGATCATGTACGTAACAATGAATTTTCTCAATCTCTCGTCGGACTTTACCACATGCGTGCAATCTTGATTTTAAGCCCCAACTTCAACTATAAAATATGACTTTTAGATAACACAGATGTCGTTTGTAATGCAAAAGAACGAAACAACATACCCTTGTTAGTCATAGAAACCAATCTTTGTATTAAATATTACCAGCGGTAAGCTTTGAGAGCATGCGCCATGATAAAAATATTGGTCATTTTAACAAAAATATTGGTCAAAATAACCAATATTTTGATTGGACACATATCTACCAATCAATAAGGTGTTTCACGGTAATATGCGCCATCTTGTTCACGGGGCAAATTTACACGCGTTGCTGTGTACGCCACTTCGATCGACAACTTTTGCGCTTCCAAGTCATCATGCGTTCATTTTAAAATGTGCGCGCGTCTAGCAACGCGTGTTCAATTTGCCCCGTGAACAAGATGGCGCATATAACCGTGAAACACCTTATTGTGACCCGCTCTGCAATAATGAGTCTGATGTCGTAAAATACATTTTTAATTAAAGGGCCGTTTATTGTCTCAGAGGTGACTTTTCTTGCAACAAATAATATTTTTGTTTTAAGGCATTTTGGTTTTTCAGACACCTATATTTTCAGATCTGATTGATTGAAAAGATTGTTTTGATCCCTAAATTAAATTTAATACAAGTTTTTCATTCTCTTTCCATAGCATCTAATGAGGCAATACAATTGTAAATCTTCATTTCTTTTCAAAGACATTGTGAGTAAACTGAGAAAAATTTCCCAAAATTGTAAAAGATCAATCCATTACACTACAGAGTTGGGCCATATATAAAATGAAAGCTTATTTCCTGCTTTTTCTGACCAACTGTAAAATTGAAAAATATTTTTTTAACACAGACTCATTTTTGCAGAGTGGGTCAGTTGGTTATTTTCAACAATCTGTTTTTAGGGTGCACCTGGCACTTTTAAATGGCTTGTAATTTAGTCAGGTAAATTCCTGTATATTATTTCTTTTTCACAAATGTTCTTGTGCAAGTTTAATTTGACAATAACCGTGATGATGTACATGACAAGTAGTACTCAAATCTTGGAATCATTGAATAGCATTTGTACAGAAATTTAACCGTCAACAAATATTGCTTAGTTTGATCGTCTTCAGCCTAATTTAAATAATAATACAAATAACATTTAATAATAGATGGCTTTCTTGGGGGGGGGGGGATAAGAATATATTGCACTCGCTATATTGGCTATAAAGGGGTTGCATTGACGTCACGCGCACTACGCGTACGCGCTAATCGCACGTACAACCGGGCGGAGCGGTGAGGTCAAACAAAGTGTGTTTGACCTCACCGCTCCGCCCGGTTGTACGTGCGATTAGCGCGTACGCGTAGCGCGTGTGACATCATATGCATTAACTTTATTGCACTTCTCTTTGACTCGTTCAATATTGTTATACTATTGCCTGAATTAGCTAGTGCAATATATTCTTGTAGTTGTATCCCCTCAAACTTGCCATCCAAATATATGATTATTTTTTATCTAGGGCACTAGGGCCTAGGCCCTGCCGATTCGCTAGGCCCCTAGTTTGAGTAGAGGGCGCCCAACAATTTATGATATTTAGAGCCGGCCATATCCAAAATGGGTATCGGTTGGGAAAAAACAACAATTGCGACCCACTCTCGTGTGCCCTTTATTTGTTGTAACAATACACAAAACATCATGCATCATTAGACAACACATTCAAAACTTCCTGCTTAGTTAGCTACTACTACGTACACGCCTGCAGATAACTTGCTTTTCCCGAGCTCAAAACCTTCCTTTATCGTCCACGGTCCAGCATGTCATGTGATGTTTGCCACTTTCATTAGTTTCATTGTTTAGTTGCAATTTATAACCTTCAAAACTGTTTTTCTCAATAATACATACACTATTGTGACTCTATTTTAAAATAAAATATAACAAATGTATATATTAAACTCTTTTTACGGAAAGGTTTAATTTTGCTATTGAATTAAATATAAAAATTGATACGAAATCTGGAAAGAGGCGAGGATACCCCTCGACCACTGACCTCTATCCCTCGACCGTCTGTGACGTAATAAAAAAGGTCATTGGGATTCCGTGCTTTTTGCTGGTACTCGGCACCTCCTGGTACATAAGAAATTATTCATTGTAGGAACCAGCTATGTGTACGTGCAAAATTAGGCAGACCAGAAGGAAGAACCTAGCCTGCGAATCAGCCTTCGATTCAGCCCGCGTTTTTAATGGCAGCAGCCGTATATATAAATCTATAATTCATGCGACAGAGGGAGGTACTGATTTGAAATTTAGATCCAAAGATTCATTCAACGAATTTTCGAAAAAAGTGGGGACATTGTTTAAAACAAAGTGTACCGCACATGTTTTGTATTAATGTTTGTGTTTTTAGTTCATAGTCCTAATTAAAATAAGTTAAGATGGCCTAATTTTTTGATCTTCTTGTTAAGATCGAAATATTTCAGCCAGTTAGCAGTTTTTATCTTAGTCATAATCCTAATTGTCACCTTCCCGGACACTTAATTTCAGTAAAGGACTTATTTTGATAAACCGTTCCGTTCCAAATGGCCTCTTAAAGAAGCAGCTTGTTTGATAACATTTGGAAAATGCGGTAGGCCCTATTGGATGTTTCTAGTGAAACGCCGTCTTAAAAAAAAAGTGTACCGCACACGTTTTATAAAATTCATATATTTTATTTCCTATACTTATATTGTCACCTTCCCGAGCACACTTATTATAAGTTCAGCAAGGATGTGCATGTTCCGGCAAAATGAACACGCGTTGCTGCTAGACGTAGGCGCCTGCACATTTTAGAATGAACGACGATAACTTGGAAGCGCAAAAGTTTTCAATCGACGATGAGTATATACACAGCAACGCGTGTAAATACGTACCAGCCGGAGAGGGAGGGCTATAGCTGGCTTTCACTGCTAACCTGGGCCCAATTTCATAGCGCTGCTTATCAGTTAGCGGAAAAGTTGTGCTAACTTTAGCAGAAAAATGTGCTAACCTTAAGCGCTATTTCACGGCGTTTTTGTGCTAACGTTTGCGCGCGCATGGAGATTCTACTGTTACGTCACTGATTTAAGCAAATTTTCCCGCTAGGTTAAGCGTGCCTTTTGCTGCGCTTACTGCTTACGGTCCCCATGAAATAGACGGAGGCTCGGTTAGCAGAAAATCGTGTGCTTAGCAGCGCTATGAAATTGGGCCCTGTGCGGCGGCGGCCGGGCGAGCACAGCACATACAGCACATGCTGGCCGGGACGGGCGGCCGCGTGTTTCAATAAAAGACATGACAGGATTATTACATTTTTGCAATGTATTCACTATGGGTTCACTTTTTTGTATTCGCTTTGCCTGTTACACCATAAACCCTCGCCGTTCACCGCTGTGACCCGGGTTCGAATCATGTGGATTGGGTTTTTAGTGCCTGATTCCGTGGATTTTTCCCTAGGACATTCTTCCGCATTTATTTTTAACTACTGCGCAGGTCTATTGCGCAGGTCTATTGCGCAGGTCTACTGCGCAGGTCTACTGCGCAGGTCTACTGCGCAGGTCTACTGCGCAGGTCTACTGCGCAGGTCTACTGCGCAGGTCTACTGCGCAGGTCTACTGCGCAGGTCTACTGCGCAGGTCTACTGCGCAGGTCTACTGCGCAGGTCTACTGCGCAGGTCTACTGCGCAGGTCTACTGCGCAGGTCTACTGCGCAGGTCTACTGCGCAGGTCTACTGCGCAGGTCTACTGCGCAGGTCTACTGCGCAGGTCTACTGCGCAGGTCTACAGCGCAGGTCTACTGCGCAGGTCTACTGCGCAGGTCTACTGCGCAGGTCTACTGCGCAGGTCTACTGCGCAGGTCTACTGCGCAGGTCTACTGCGCAGGTCTACTGCGCAGGTCTACTGCGCAGGTCTACTGCGCAGGTCTACTGCGCAGGTCTACTGCGCAGGTCTACTGCGCAGGTCTACTGCGCAGGTCTACTGCGCAGGTCTACTGCGCAGGTCTACTGCGCAGGTCTACTGCGCAGGTCTACTGCGCAGGTCTACATTTGAAATTTGCAGAAAACAGACCAAGAAACACTGCCTGCCGCCGATTACAAAGAAACGCCGTTTTTCTTGCTTTTCTCAACATCCATGATTGTAAAACTTTGGACAGGTCAGTTAACGATATTTAATATAAAATACAACCCCCCAAAACCACCCATTCATGATAATTCAAGCAATTACCAATGGTGTATCCTACAGACTCCGTCGTGCACACAGTTGTTAAATCTGGATGATATTTGTGGTTCGAAAGTGTTCATGTTTATTGTATACGAAGGATCGAGTGTGACCATTAGAAACGGAATTTCAGCGGAATCGTCCCAAAGATGTCGTAGTACATGCAATACAAAACAAATTGCCTCTCGACTAACTCGCTCCGTTCGACGGAGGGATAATCCACGGACACACCAACTTTAAAGACCCTATCATGCACATGTTTACACAATTTGGAAATATTTGTGGTTCAAAAGTGTTCATGTGTACTGTATACAAAGGAGTGTGACCATTAGGAACGGAACGCGACGACATAATATGGGGTGCGAATGCGGCTCTTGGGGGGGTGGGGGGGGGGGAGGGAAGTTGCTTTGGCGTGGTTTTAAAGCGACCACCGCGCATATGCGACCACCGCGCATATGCGACCACCGCGCATATGCGACCACCGCGCATATGCGACCACCGCGCATATGCGACCACCGCGCATATGCGACCACCGCGCATATGCGACCACCGCGCATATGCGACCACCGCGCATATGCGACCACCGCGCATATGCGACCACCGCGCATATGCGACCACCGCGCATATGCGACCACCGCGCATATGCGACCACCGCGCATATGCGACCACCGCGCATATGCGACCACCGCGCATATGCGACCACCGCGCATATGCGACCACCGCGCATATGCGACCACCGCGCTGTACGTTACAAAAATTAAGTTACTACATGTACAGGCATCTAGGCCATACTATAATCATATTTTCTTGCACACACATAAGGAATCTGATTATCTAGGTCTGAAGGTCACCCCCCCCCCCCCCATGTTCTGTACATACAAATTCTTCCAAAGTGGGAGATATAATTTTTTTTAATGGTAAACAACGGCAAAAATCCCCTAAAATCTCATTTCTTGACCGTTTGAAACGAAACAAAAAGCACCAAAACACTAGCACTATGACATCCAATACTGCATTTTCCAGATGTTATCGGAAACGCTACATTTTGAAACAGAATGTTTTATCGGAAGCCCTTGCTGATATTAAGTGTGCCTGGGAAGGTGGTAAATAGGATTATGGAGTAAAAACACAAATATTACAAAACATTTCAAACAGACGCGATTTTTATTGAATCGAAAGTAATATGTTGCCAAACAACGCTTAAAAATGAGGGTGTCTGGAATCGACAATATAATATGAAAATGTTGGACAAAATTATGTTAAGATTAGTATTTATAGTCTTGCTGGTAGTTATTGTTGAAGTTAATCTATAATTGGTTATTAATTTCCCCACGTTTTTCGAAAATTCGTTGAATGAATAAATACATGTAGATCTAATTTCAAATTAATACCTTCCTTTGTCGCATGGATTCTAGAATTATATAAACGGCTGCTGCTGGCCGAATCGCCGGCTAAACACGTGTTGAATCGCGGGCTGGGGAGGTCCCGGCTGATATCGCGCGCGCGTTAGATATAGGGATAGGGCTAACAATTCGTGGAATCGCGGGCATAAAATTGGTCGTTTTCTGGCTTTTCCGTTTTCTGACTAACATCTGAGCTGATCAAGCACAAGGAAGTGTCAACACTGCAAAGTCTTACAATTCATTCAAGTAGGCATATACTAGTTCGAGTATTTAAAACCGTTTTTCGTTGTTCTGTTTCATTTTCAGTTTTATTTTAACATTTTTGTCTTGAACTTTGCGACAGAGAAGTAAAAAAAAGAGGAATCGTGGTTGTGAAAGAACAATGTATAAACGTATGAGGGCGCTGTTCATTTGATAACACATATTCTCACTCAATTCGTTATTCTTCCATGGGTATTCCAGTTTCCACCTGCGGAAAGTAAGGTGCCCCTGAAGAGACTACGCAGATCGTGAATATTGACGTCAATATTCGCGACAAATTTCACAACTTTCCTCAAAGTCGCGAATATTGACGTCAATATTGACGTCAATATTTACGACTTTCCCCAAAAGACGCGAATATTGACGTCAAATTTGACGTTGATATTCGCGTCAAATTTTACGACTTTCCCCGAAAGTTGCGAATATTGACGTCAATATTTGCGACAAAATTCACGACTTGCTCTCAAAGTCGCGAATATTGACGTCAAATTTGACGTCAAATTTCACGACCGGACATAAATTTTGACGCCCGGACATAAATTTTGACGCAAGTTGTTTTTTTCAGCAAGCTAGGTTTTGGCTAGTCTTGCTCCATTTGTCCATTTCATTTGCCTGGGGCGCGCTGTCCGTCTATGCAGTTCATCAATCATCCATACTCTGAAAACGGGCTTATTGAGGGCGCCCTCGTTGTCACGAGAGATCAGTGGATTTGTTTCAAGTTCAGAAACAAATCTTGTGAACTGAAATTAAAGGTAGGATACACCATTTACAGATATCAAAAATATTTACTACTAGTACTAAGTACTGAATTATTAAGAAATATCTTACTTATTTGAAAGTAAATTATGATTCTAGGCATCCAGCAAAATGATCGCGCTAGATATCCTGTAATTATTCCGAAAAATATAATTTTATAAAACAAAATTCGCGATCACCAGACGGTGATTGCGAAAAACCAATAATAACATAAGAATATTCAACTGCCCGACGGCGGTTGAAAACAAACGCAGTTTTTCGTGATTTTCTCGTCATCCATAATTGTAAACCTTCGGACAGGTCAGTTAAAAACGAGATTTACTATAAAATACAACCCCCAAAATCCACCCATTCATAATAATTCAAGCAATTACCAATGGTGTATCCTTTAAACTTTTAAAACAAATCCACTGATCTCTCGTGACAATCGAGGGCGCCCTCAATAAGCCCGTTTTCGGAGTATTGATGATTGATGAACTGCATAGACTAGACGGACGGCGCGCCCTGGAACAAATGAAAAACTCGGTCTTGGAGCAACCCTAGCCAAAACGTAGCTGTACTGTGATTGCATGCTGTGCGATCGGTCGATCGCATTGCGCTATTGGTCGATCTTGACGGATATCTCGGACTTTACTAATCCTCCAGAACCGTGAGTTGGAAAGAAAAAGTGTTTCGACTGGTTGCAGCGCGATCGGTCGATAGTGTCATGATCGACCGATAGTGCAGCACGATCGACTGATCGCGTATTTCGACCGATAGTACTTCGACCGATCGCGCCCAACATAAATGTGACCCACTCCACAATATGGGTATAATGTCACAAAACAGTGAAATTGAGTATATATACATGGTTAGAAAGCCCACAGTGTAAGCTTTCTTTTGGTATATAATAGAGCTCCATAGCCCCTCCCGTTCTGGATATATGACATGTTGGCATATTGATTACTTCCTTGGAGTTCAAATTACACAACTGAGAAAGCAGGCTTTGAAAAAGCCGGCTCTATTGTAGTACAACAGAACGATGCACATAAAATTGTATTTTTGTGAATGAAACCTGAAACTGTAGGTATTAAAGATGTCATTCATGACAAAAAATGTAAATCACATTTTGATGAAAAGTTTACCCTCTCAACTTCGAGTAGGCCATTACATGATAATGCACAGCGCGACTTAATACCCTTTATTGCAGAGCCGGTCACAAATGTTAATGTTTGTAAATTTGAGGATTCTGTATCTTTAGATGTCTAAAGAAATTGTTGTTGGAAGGGGAAATGGAAAGCATTTTGTGACTCCTCACTCCCTAGTGACTTTTGTTTTCTGTTCATTTGGTTTTTTTTCCCTTTCTTCCAGAGTTGTTAATAGTTTGAAACCAAAGAATGGCTGGTGCACCGCGTTCCACAGTGACCCAGACACCCGACATTGATTATGGTCAGTACAAAGAAACTGCCGTTCAAAAGCTGAAGAGAAAAGCATTTGATGAACCATTTGTTCCTCTTGGTAAGCACATAAATAAATGAATATTATACAATTTAGTAAAGCGAATTAATTATATCATCTGAAATTTTGGTTTAGTGGGTTCACCGTATAAGAATCTAAATTGAAAGATCTGTACAAACATTAAACCTAGCTTCACCTAAATACTACAAAATACTACTTGAGTAAACCATATTATGCAGTACCGCTACTCTTATTTAACTGGCCTATGAGAAATGAGTAGCATTTTGTTGTTTAACCCTAACTCCCTCACCATTGTTATTAAACAATACAATTCCTTCAAAATCCTCAAACTTCCTTTGTTGTGTAGGGAGTTAGGGTTAAGGTGCTTTTACACTATCTAAAATCTCGGGCTTCGAAACGGTTCCAACCCCGAGATTTTTTTAACCCTTTTCCCACTACCAAAATTTCAACCCGGTTCCAACCCGGGTAGCATGCTCTAGCCGGATCGAAATCAACCCTGGTAGGGACTAGGGACCAGGGTTAAAAATCTCAACCCGGATTGAAATTGCATTTTTCGGCGTGAACCGTGTCAAAAATGGTAGTGTGAATCGTCCCGAGGTGAGTTTGCTTACTGCTGAAATATGACACGCGGTACAAAGGTCAATAATGTGATGATGTATACATGTACTATGGCACACGCATGTTGTGCATATTGCATATGCGCTAGCACACACGTGATTCTTCACCAAACCCCAACGCAACAGCAACAACACGCACTCAGGCATTTCTCTTCAATTTTGTTTTAAATGGGTCCCAAAAAGTCAGACAATAAAGCTGAAAGACCACGTCGACGTGGAAGGACGAAAAAGTAAAGACCATGTTGACGATTTAGTCGGACGATGCGGTTTAATCGCAACTGGACGGCACGACAAGAAATAAGATGTTCACAAACATTTCTGAGGATCTCAAAGGCCAGGGAATCCACAACAAAATGTCCAGCTAGTGCCGCATAAATTAACAAATTTGAGGCGGGATTATATGCATTGTGGGATAGGGAAAATCATCACAGCGCGTCTTTTCAAAATGCGATCCGTGTTGAGAAATGTGTAGTGTGAATGCACGGCGGCCCTAGCCAGATTGAACGTTACACGGTTCACGTAGCGGCTGGTTCGCAGCATGAACAGTGTGAACGTTGCCTCTCCGTGATCCGTGTCGAAAACAACCCATGCTGAACTAAGTTGGAACGGGGTTGGTTTCAACACGGTTCGAAACTGAGATTGTGTGAAAAAGCCTTAAGTGTACCGTACCCTAAATGAATGCGTTTTGATTTGACTCTTGATTGTCCAGGTATCACAGCCTTTGTCGGTGCCTTAGTATGGGGAGCAGTGTCCTTCAAGCACAGGAAAGGGATGTCTACGTCCATCTACCTCATGCGGTTACGTGTGATGGCACAGACCTGCGTAGTGGGCGCCATGACGGTTGGAGCTGCCTTTACCATGTTAAAAAACACCGTGAAGAAGGACTAATGTACCATCATGTTTACCATTTGTGACCAGCTCTGGGAAAAAAAGGTATATTATGTCGCAAAAAATGAAAATAGAGTTGTATACATGATTAGAAAGTCCAGGATACAAGCTTTTATTTGGTGTATACTAGAGCTCCGTACGCGGAGCCCCTCCTGTGCCGGTGATATGACCTTTTTGGCATATAAATAATTTTCTTGAAATTCGAATTACTCAACTGAGAAAACAGGCTTCGAAACACAACTCAATAAAACTAAAACAATACCTCGGAACCATGCACTATTATTTATTGAAATCTACCTGAAACGTTAGATATTTAAGATGTCATTTAAGAGAAGAAAAAAATCTAATCAAATAAATGTCACCCTCTCAATGTTTTGCCGGCCATTTACACGTAAATGCACAACGTGACTTATATTACCTTTTTCCTGGGGCAGGTCACATTTTAGTCTTTCTTTTTAAACTAATAGCCCGCCGTGGATCTTTTTAATCTTCAGTCTTACATGTAGATGTAAATAGGATATTCACATATTTTAACTTTAGCATAAAATTTGTAAGTTCCTGCCACACTAAGAGTAGACTATAATTCAAATGTTGTCGTTGTGATTGACCAATTGTAATTTACCAAATTTCCAACATGCAGTTGTATGCAGTCCGAACAAGTGTACAATGTACATTGTGTTTCATTGATATCTGTTTGGACTTGATTTGGCTTTCAATCATGTCAACAAGCTTATCTATAGGACTGTTTCTTAACCCTAACCCCCTCACTGCTTTTTCTAGAAAGTATCCTGAATCCGCCACAGTCCACCAATTTTGGTTTGCAAAAACTGCTGGTGTCCTGAGTCCATCAATAATCCACCAGCAAAATTCGATGGACTCTGGCGGATTCAGGATACCAAGGTGGCATACAAAAAATTGCAGTGTTTTTTTCCATAGAGTCTATCACAGTACATCACCTAAATTTCTATATCTTGAATACATCAAACTCCTGCAGTAACGCTAGGCTTAAAATCCTCAATCCATCACACTCCTCCAGTTTGTTCAATATAGAGGTATCCCGAATCCGCTAAAATCCTCCAAAACAGGAAATTAATTTTGATGGACTCAGGGTGGTTAGGGTAGCAGTTCGCGCCAGGATTAATTGTATATTGACCGAGCCCAGGCGTGGGATTCTTTTTCACAAACCTCGATCCGAGGCGGGTTCAGGCCGGAATTTGTGGGTATGCATGGCATCTAACGCGAACTAGTAAAACAAAAATGACATTTTTTCCAACATAGGAATGGCATTAAAGAAAAAATTCACAAAAGTTACTGGTCGATATGCGCGATACGTAACCTACATGGGACTCCAAATTACTCCAAGGAATGCCATAGGAAACCGTAGAAAAACTGGGTCATGCCGAGTCCACGGTGTATACCACACTGACAAGCAAAGCCACATGCCCATTCACCAACCACAAAAGTGGCATTAACTGTATATCATGCAAAGAATCTTTCAACGTACTGCAGCTGTAGTGATTTGGCATGTACCACTGACTTGCCATACATAACTCTCATAGAGGAAGGGTTACAAATACATGAAGACTGGCTAATCTCTTTGCAAATTGTTGTTCTTATGCAATATGGTTCACCTTGAGGAATTTGTGTAGAGGATAATCCTGTTGCATGTATGTTTTAATTCTTTTATGTCAAAATGTATGTTGTTTGCTCCATTCTCTGTAAATTAAACTTATTGTCCTTTGCTTTTAATAGATTTGCATGTAAAGATAATAGCCACTTTATACTGCCAGTATGTAAAAATGCACATTGCTTACAGTGACAATGTTGTTAACGAGACTTGTTTGTACTCATCCCTAATACTGCTAACATATTGTTACGGGTTGTTACATTTATGCACACACTAACTCCCTACTGCCTTTTAGGAACAGGACCAAATCTGCCAAAATCTATCACTCACTCTGCTTGTCATACCATGTGTACATGTTGCACTAAATTTAACAATTATTGTTTTGAAAGTGAACAAAGAAATTGGCAAGGCGGGACACGGAATGCCAGACCGGCGCTCTACCAACTGAGCTACATCTTGCTCTATGTTGGCGAACTCTGAAATTGTCAGTATCTTTGGAATATTTATCAAAGTTTATTCATCAGTTTCAATTGTGGTTTATTTGTGAATTATTGTTTTCTTAATATTATTTAAGGCAAAGTGTGATTAATTTGACCGTTGCACCACGAAGTGACGTATCATGAACTCGTGGTCACTTTGTGGTGTGGCAGAACTGTTATATAATTATGTAAGGCGATCTGGCAAAATGAGAAGGAAACTGAACTGAGTAGAAAAACCGCAAAATGCTGAATAGGAATTTGTTTTAATTTTTAGATTTATTGATATTCCTATTCTTTGGCATGCCTTTTAATTAATTAACCCTCCAGGGTATTTTGGCTAGAAACCCTGCCAGATGCAACAGATTGCATACTTTGTCACATTGACTTGTGTGCAGAGTCCAGCAAGGTCAAGCAGTCACCACAGATGCACTGTGCTGGATCTGGCAGGGTTAGGTTAATTATGTTTTGTTGAGAAATATTATGAAAGTAGTGGAATAAAGGTGTTTTTAAGAGAAAATAATTACATATCACATGTAAAAAAACAGCAAACTTTCAAGACCTTTTTCTTAATGTTTTTCTTTTGCAACAAGTCGATAAATGTGAATGGTAAACAGCCATAACTTGTTAATGGAATGTCAGATTGAAGCGCAACAAACAGCATTGTGAGGAGAATTTCATCCTCTTTTCTAATACATGTACCTGAGAACCCTCTTTTCAACCTCAGCCCAGTTCCGTCTCATTTTGCCTGAACCCCTCACATATATACGACACTTCGTGGTGCACCCGACGGATTTCAGAGTTTAGAATAAAATGATTTTAATTATCTGTGCCAAAAATCTTCTTGTACAATCGGTGTTGTTGAGCTCATCACCCTCAGAAAATGGTGCTTGTTCACGGAGTCAACGGGAAATGATTGAAGATAATGATGAAATTATTAAAAAGAAATGTATCTGTAACTAAAATGTACAGAAATCTATTTTAACTAATTGTGTTTACATGTATTCATTTTGCGTTCGACATGAAAGTGGTTTTTTTTTTGGTTTTTTTTGCTGATTGCTGATTCTCAAAATTGACTGACTTGAGCATGTTGTAGAAAATGCAGGATATGTGATTAACAAGTGTGCATTTTATTTTAGAAGAGTGCATAGTAAAAAGTGGAATTTTAATGAATGAAGATCGGACAATAAGAAGTGATGTAAGTGACAAGAAAAGCTTTCCAGTAAGTGGTTTCTGCTTGTTGGAAAGATTGGTTTTTGACCAAAGTAGCACCACTGGGTTTTTGCTAATTTGTTTAGATTTAATTTTTATCAGTGTACTTTTAGTAAACAAAAATTATTATATGATGCGACTTGTGAAAAGTAGGATACACCATTTGCAGATATAAACAAAATATATACTACTGAATTATTAGGAAATATCTTACTTATTTAAAAGTAAATATTGTGAATATTATGAATTTGAAAGAAGTAAAACCAGCTTAATGATATAACAAATGTTTTGTCTTAAATATACGATGCAATTTTTTTTTATTGTCAGTGATTGCAGTTATTTATTATTGATGTTTGTGTAGGTGTGTCGTCAAATACATTGTTATTTTGAAGTACATTAAGGAATTTAAAGGGAAACCCAAAGGTATTTGCCCTGTACTAATTGAAATATTGTTGCCTCGGTTCTTCCAGTCTGCAAACAATTATATCAATTTCTTTGTCATGTTCATAGTTGGCGAGTTAAAATTGTGTTGAATAAAAAATATAAGGGATTTTTTTTATTATACTTTTAATATTGTGAAGTAGCGAGTTGTATTTAATATTCTGCAGTACTTTTTTTTCTTCTTTAACTTGAACTATTTTTGATTTAGTTTAACTAAATTACTCTACTTGACATTTTTCTCTCATTAATCCTAACAATTCTTATCCAGCCAAACTCCAACACAAGGGTTTGGTGGAGTCCAGACATTTAGTGCACAGATTAATAGCAGGGTGTTGGGATTTGCAAGGATGAGAAATGTTTTTATTAAATCCCCTAAAGGAGTTGGGGTTAAGGAAACCAACATAAATTTACTTGATAAAGTTCTGTATTTGGGATATGAAACTATCGGTCAGGGATTTTGTGAGGGCTGCAAAGTCCAAATGTTCATATATTTTTCAGGTTGATGTAATTTTGGAAAGTCTTTAAAAAAAAAATCATCAACCTCAAGATCTGAAATATTCGACTTTACAGCCTCGTGATAGATGGTCCCAAATAAGGACATTTCACTTTTATTAGAGGCAGGGAGTTGGGCACAATTGGAGAAGAAATTGGGTTTTGAAAATTAAGATTACATTTGTGTGAAGCTATTATTTTTTTATTTTTTTTTAGCACAGCTTTTGCATTTCGTTTTAGAAACTGCATCAATAACAATAAAGTGAATAAATGACGCAATAGAATACATGATCTTCTGTAGGTTTGTGTGTATTTTATTTGAAAATTCCCCTTAGTATTGCTCCATTACCTGGTTGTAAAATTCTATATTGTTCCTGCATGACCATACTAGCCGGTAATGGCTTGTTAGACTGAAATTCATTGTTACCAATACAATGGCTGTCCATTATCAAGTAAACAAACAGTACTGTTTTACTGTGTCAGCCAAAATTCCTATCAAAGAGTGGATACTCTATAGTTAATAGTCACTGCAGCATTATTCGGTGCCGTCTATAAGCCACACTGGCAGTGCACTTACATTGTAGCCTCATTCAGTCATTGTATTACATGTAGGTCTTTTTTGTTCATATTCACATTAACAGTGGGTGCCTGGAGTTTACATAGGCTAATATCTAATTAGGGGAGTCAGGTTGGTGTAGCGGTCCTTTTCTTGCCTTTTACCGCTATGACCCGGGTTCGAACCCCACCTGGGCCAATACGTGGATTGGGTTTCCAGTCCCTACCCGATTCCGTGGGTTTTTGCCAGGATATTCTTCTGGGGTTTTCCTCCCACCTCTAAAACTATACCTTCTCATTGTCTTCTTTGTACAGGTTCTTCAGGCTTGCAAGCTACAGTGCCTAGAGCACTTTTGAGAGATCCTTGGTTTCATTACCAGAAAGAATTAATAATAATAATAATAACACTGCCAATACCAGCAATAATCAGTCTCGGCGCTTGCGCACCTTGCTCGATTATCTTGCTGGTGTTCCTCAGCCATTACCTTATATATGTTTCTAATTAATACAAAACACTCGGACAACCGGGTATATTACTATTACAAAATTGTTTTTATTAAACAGATAATAATTTAACACTTAACGCAGCTACAATGTAACTTTAAGCACCATTTTATAGACTTATATTTCAGGCTATGTATATCCCCCCCCCCCTTGTTCCTGATTTTAGAAGGTGGAATACCCACTTAATTTGTTCCACTTTAATTTGAACGTTGGAAGTGTGACATACACAATGCAAAAATTGTACAGTAAACAATTAAGTGTACATGTATTACCAAGTTTGTGTCGTAGGACGTTCTATACACGCTTTTTCCAGGTTTTAAAACGGATGACGTATAAACGCGTCACAAACCAGACTGGAAATATCTGTCAGCGACCGGCTCGCAGCGAGCAAGGCCGGAAATATGAGGGTGTGCTACCCACAGAAGACGGCCTCAACCCATTTTGAATCGAGGTTCTTAAAAAACAACCCCATCAAATTTCTTACATTGCACAAGAAAATGAAAGTATGTATTGGTAGGATATAGAGTTTTGAGTGTCTGTCACAACGATGAAAAATGACCAAGGTTTCAATGCAGTCGAGAAAAAAAATACTTGGTGGGCGAGAGTGCAAATTGAGATCTTCGCAGTGAGAAACAGTAAATCTACACAGAAAAACTGTTCTGCCTAACAAATTGAGTGCAGTTTTGCACTGAGGGAGCCTTAGTGTTTCAATCATCAAATGATCGAGAGGAGTAGTGATTTTTGTCAAGGTATGCACACCTAGAGTTGGCAAATGTGTGATAGCATTGCAGCAAGAACGTTGGAATGGTCGCTAATACAGGCCCGTACGCAGGATTTTTTATGTGCGAATTTGTACTGATGGGACCAAAAATTTCCTGGCCAGTACCGTTATTTCTACATCAAAATACCATTATTTACCCTGGACAATGTGGACCTTTTGGTAATTTGGGGGGCGAATTTGTACTGATGGGACCAAAAATGGGACGAACATTTTTTGTGTGCCTGCAGTACAGTTATTTCTTCATCAAAATACCATTATTTACCCCAGAAAATGTGGACCTTTTGGTAATTTGGGGGGGGGGGGGGGGGGGGGGTGCGTCTCACCTGTCGCACCTCCCCTGCGTACGGGCATGCTAATATACTTGTTATACCGGATTAATTATATGTAGTAACAAGCATATTGGCAGCCATTTTGTAAAAAAAAGAAAATGTGATAACACCCAAAAAGCTGCTACCGCTGCAAAGCTATCACATATAACTACAGGGTTGCATGCCTTGCCAAAAATCACCATGAGCATTCTCCTCATTTGATACCGACCAGCTGCCCAGGCCGATTGCCCAGCTGAAAATGTAGGAGAAAAGTATGATCAACATTTTTTAAACAAGACAGACTTTGGATGACAAAATCAGGATAAAATGAGGACTTTTACAAGGTTTCAGTAGTAGTTTTTAGTGATACTCGCCCATGTCCACAACATCATAAGCCTCATTGGGTATGTTCTGTCTACAATGTACATCTAAGCTCTTGGAAGTACAGTTGCAGTACTCCTGCACCTAAAGCCCTATATTGTGTTATGTAAATATGACAGCGTGTAACACAGCTATGAAAAATATCCGGTGAGATTTTATTTTTCGGAGTTTGAAAAGTGGGAAATAGATAAAAGTGAAAAAATAAATAAAGGAAAAGTAGAAAAACTTAATTTTTAACTCTGTTTAGTTCTACATTGATCAAAATGATCTTACGCTTCTCAACATTAAAAGTAAACATTGTATTTAGTTAGTATAACAAAACTGTACAGTATTTAATGCAAATGAACTCTAAAATAAAAGTATTGTTAATAAACTATTGATATACATGTATAAATAAGCATTACTATGTACAGTTAAGTTGCGAAATGTTGACCGTTAATAGATAACAAATTGGGGAGGAAACAAATTTTTTTGAAGAAAATATATAGAAAGTGAGGTTTCTCTGAATGCGTTTTTTTAACAAGAGAAAAGGAGTTATACAAATAATAATCTCTGTATACAAGATTTTGCTAGTTACATGTACGACTTGGCAGCTCAAAAAGTATGCAAGTGTTAACAGGTTAACAAGTCATCAAATTTTATATTGTAAGAATTTTTTTGTTAGCTATGCATACAAAGGAAGACAGTGAAGCTTGGTTATATTTTTTTTGCAAAAAGGGAAGCTAAAAAGGTATTGGGTCAGTCCATCAATGTTTGTTTGTGCCCTTGTCACATCTGTGATTATAATTCAGGACAAATTCTACGACGCCTTCTAATTGATTACATAAAGCAAAGCACTGCAATATGTCACCGGCTTTAAAAAAAGGTGTATGTCGCGTAAAATCATGTTATATACATGGTTGAAAAGCCCACAATGTAAGCTTTCATTTGGTATACTAAAGCTCCATAACCCCTCTCATTTTGGAGACATGACGTGTTTACATATTGATTTACATATTTGATTACTTTCCACAACTGAGAAAACAGGCTTTGAAATAGCCGGCTCTGTTGTACAACAACAGAACGATGCACACAAAATGGTTGTTTTTTGCACTTTATTCATTAAAATGAACATTTCTTTAAATGAAACCTGAAACTGTAGATATTAAAGATGTCATTCATGACAAAAAATGAAAATCACATTTTGATGAAATGTTTACCCTCTCAACGTTGAGCAGGCCATTACACGATAGTGCACAGCGCGACTTAATACACCTTTTTGTAGAGCCGGTCACATATACAATTATTGCCTGCTGTGACGTGGGATATGACCATTTGAACTCCCGAGGCGAAGCCGAGGTGTGCTATGCGTCCCCGAGGGTGTTCAAAACGTCATCTTCCACATCAGTCAACAGTGGTTTTGTCTTGAAGCTTAGCAGACATTATGTGGACTAAATATACTTTTGTATCTAGAGCCCCCCCCCCCCTTTTTTTATTCTGCTCAGCTTTTACTTACACAAAAACATTTGGCAAGAGAAGTGGTTGGGGAAGGCGTGGTATTTATTTCAGAGGAAGATCTGTGGGTCCTCTCTCTATTTCTTCCCCCAGACCTCTCGTCTGCTGATCTTCTTGGCTCTGTTGTTGGTCTTTGGATGAGGGGCAGCACCGGCTTGTACATGACGACCATACAAACTGAAAGGACAGAATAAAATTCAGTAAAGGAATAGAAAAAAGTATAGAAAAACTACAGAGGAGTGATGATGCTACCTTCCAAACATATCGTAGATTTCCACTAGTGCTGGGCGAGTAGTGTTTTTTCCCACTCGGGTACTCACAAAGAAATTACTCGCGAGTAGTTTCCAACATTTTCACAAGGTGTAAAATTACGGTCACACATGTGTTCATCACCATGCGTTTTCATTCAAAGCAGAACGGTAATTTCGCAGTGACTTCTGCAGCAATTTGGTCTACTTTATCGCTCAAGTTTCAATTCAGAATGTTTTGATTTCTCCATGGTAGAATTGAAAATCAACAAAAATCATTATCATATCGTAAAACTATTGCAATTGTCATTATTATAGTAGTAGAGTCCAACCCAAACCCAGAACGTGGTTTTGAAACCTGTTATCTGCAGAAGTGTGGTTTCCTTTGTATAAATTCTGCTGGCTGGGGGACATTTGCTGTCGGCAATTTTTGCCTACATTTCGTGTCGGCTCACTCAAAGGATTTAATAGTTCATTGAACCTTATTTATTTTGGAATAAGACGCGCCGCGCCATTGCAGACGTGCAATTGTGGGGAGCGGCAAGTCAATTTATTACGCGTCATTTTATCATACGACCACGACTCAATCGGTACTTGTCAACAAACATGGCTTGCTAACAATCAATATGCGAGTATTTATTGCTACTCGGGCTGGGACGAGTAATCGAATAGTTAAAAACTGTGAGTAGTACTACTGTAGCAAAAACTAATCACGAGTAGGCGAGTACTTGAGTTACTCACCCAGCACTAATTTCCACCATAATGTAGCAATCTTTAATATTTTCCCCATTTTCCCCTCTACAAATTGGCCAGTGTGGCTCTTCTGGCTTTAACCAGTTCGCGCCGGATGACATTTATAAACGCAAATTTTTCCGAAGATTCAAAACGGATGACGCATAAACACGCCACGAGCAAGGCCGGAAATGTCTGTTAGCAGTGAGCAGGGCCGGAAATGCATGGGTGTGCTTCCCGGTACAATCGGCCTGAACAGCCCTCGGATCGAGTGTCTTTAAAAATAATCCCGGCGCGAACTGGTTAAAACTAGAATACACCCAGGGTTCGTTTTACAAAAAAAAAGTTGCATGCACTGGTGCATGTAGACCAAAAAACCTACATGCACCAGCAAAAAGTTACATGCACCATTAATTTTGCAAATCAGCGCATTATTGATATTTCTTTAGGCACACAATCAGTGTTTACAATTCACTGACAGCGCGTGCAACACGTGCGTGCGACAGCGAGTGTAGTCTTGGTGCAAGACGTTCTTGTTGAGTTAGTAAAACCATAAAACCATAGGGCCTATGTACTCAACACTATACGCGTCGCGACTATTCCACCGATAGAGGGCGTATTCTGGAAGCCGCGAATCTGTTCTGAGCCGATGTGTGGTGGTTATCTGGAAGTTTCCCAACAGCGCCCTCTATTGTTTGATAGTCGTTAGGCGCAGGGGCGCTAAATCGCGATAGTTGCGTGATAATGAACAACAACGTCTTGCACCAAGACTACAGCGAGTGCTGAGCAAATATTGCCTAGAGGGGTAGCCACAATTGAGTCAATTACGATAACCCCTGTATGACGTCACTCCCGTAAACAACGTGTACGTACGTACGAATATGGAGGGCTTTCCCGATTACAAAAATAGCACTAGCGCTAGAACATGACGCGACGCGACGGCGTGCGCAAGTTTACTGATTCTGAATCTGCTGCAAGGAATAAATTATGGATTTATGAAATAAATAACACGTTCGTACATTATCTGGTAAAGTATTCAACCAACTTTATTCGTATTCTCACTGGGGCTGATAAATATATGTCTGAAATGAGTACTTTGGTGGTCAAAAAGCTACATGCACGGCGTGCACGTGGGGCAGAAAAGTTACGTGCACAAAAAAAAATCTACATGCACTGGTGCATGCGTGCACCCGGGTAAATCGAACCCTGAATACACCGTATATATCGAAAAATGTTACTACTGAATTATTATGAAATATCTTACTTATTTGAAAGTAAATAATGATTCTAGGCATCCAGCAAAATTATTGCACTAGATATCCTATAATTGTTCCGAAAATTTGAATATAAAATAAATTTATCACGGAAAAAACAAAAACATAAGAACCACTGCCCGACGCCGGTTGAAAACGAATGTCGTTTTTCTTGCTTTTCTCGGCATCCATGATTGTAAAACTCCATACTATAGTTTTTAGACCAGCCAACAGATGTAGAACTACAGTTGGGACCGTCTCAACTATAGACCGATGCAATAGTTGGGGCGTTACAGAATCATTATTACTCACTATTTATAAGTGTCTGAACGGATGTAGTCAAAGACATGCGACACGCCCACTTGGAACTGGTCAGCAATGGGCGGCACCCAGGGGTTATTGTCTGCCTTGAAGGCTGTGTGGCCACTGTACAAGTCCAGCTTACCTGCAACGAACATCCACACGATTCATGTTATCATCTCAACAAATTACAGTCAATTGCAAGTTTGAAAGTTAACCTGAGAATGGGAAATTCTTCCACACTTTCTTCTATTCCCGAGGAAATTCAATTTCAAATTTTCCAGTGAAAAGAAATCACACCTTTTCACACAAGTGGTAAAACATTTCCATAACTTTTCCCAAAAGTGGATAAACATTTTCACACCTTTTCACACAGGGGAAAATTGTGTGTGCGAAATGAAAATGAGAATTCTTCTCACAAAATTCCTCATCCACAGTTTTAACACTGTATAAACCCACCAAGTGGGAAGCTATGTTAAACATTCAATGTTCTAAAGATTATGAGTTTAGACAATATCCTTGAACCCTAACCCTGCCAGACGCAGCACAGTGCATCAGGTGGGAAAAGTCTGCTACACATTGATGCATTCAGCAGTCGACACCAGTGCATAAACGACCAAGTCAAAGCCTAATGAGAGCTAGTCCCCACATTAACAATGCCAGAGATGGACCCTGCTGTGTTGCGTGACTACAGACTCTGAGGCAGTTTGGCTCTGAGACTTTTGACCTGATGGATCTTGCTGCACTGGCCAGGCTAGTCATTTTGACCAGTGGTGCATGTTGCTGCTACGTCTGGCAGGGTTTCTAGCCAAAATACCCTGGAGGGTTCTAGGGCTAAATCAAACTCGCTTTAGATCCAAAGATTTTTAAACAGTTTGCAAAACTGAGAAAGCTTAGAGCCAAATCACTCTAAATTTAACTGGTGCTTGACTGCAACATCCCAAAGTTCAACTTTACAAAGAAATTGAAGGATTGGTGGGTTTTTTTTGGCGAGGTAGAGGGTTTTGGAGAATTACGCAAGGTTGGAAGCATTGGGGCCTTAGTTGCTCGTCTTACCGAGTTCTGGTGGTAGCACGGTGAGCCTGTTCCCCTGTATGTGAAGTTCTTTCAGTTTCGGAAGGTCTCCGATGGCTTTGGGAAGTGCTATTAATTCGTTGTCTCTCACTGCAAGCTGTAAAGCAGGAGAAAACAACAAATGAAAGATTTTTGTGACTTCAGTCGAGTCGAATCAAATCAAATCAAATCATTTTAACCCTAACTACCCCAAATTTCGAACTCTTGGTTTTGCTGGGTTTTGTACCAAACCATAGCAAACAAAGTCCATGTTGCTATGGTTTGGTACAAAACCCAGCAAAACCAAGAGTTCGAAATTTGGGGTAGTTAGGGTTAAAATGTAACCCTAACTACCCCAAATTTCGAACTCTTGGTTTTGCTGGGTTTTGTACCAAACCATAGCAACATGGACTTTGTTTGACTCAGTCTGACCAAAGACCCAGGGAGACACTGTTGAATTATGCGAGGTTCAGGGCAGAAAGACATGATACTTGTACAAATGTTGAAGTTTAGGGGAATGCACAGGCATGCAAACTTGCAGGCTTAAGTGGGTGACCCTAGCTGGTCACGGCACAGTTCTTGGTCAACTGTTCAAGTTTGGTAGGTTTGGTATGCTTTCTAGTGTGAGAGCCTATCAAATCATTTTAATGACGTGAGCCAGGTAGAGTCATTTAGTCAAGGAGTCAGAGTGTGGTTGAGTCGAGTCGAGCCATATTTGAACACTAATGATTTGAAAGCTCATAACTAAAACAGCAGGATCAACAAGATCAACAGATTGATATATTTAGTATTGCGAGTGTCTGAGCATTGGGGGAGTCAGGTTGGCGTAGTGGTTCTTTCCTTGCCTTCCACCGCTGTGATCCGGCCAATATGTGGATTGGGTTTTAAGTTCCTGTCTGATTCCGTGGGTTTTCCCCCAGAATATTCTTCTGTGGTTCTCCTCCCACCTCTAAAACTGTACCTTCTTCTCATTGTCTTCTCTCTGCTGGTTTCTTCAGGCTTGCAAGACAGTGCCTAAAGTGTGTTTTGAGGGATCCTTGGTTTTATCACAAAAACAAATTACTACTACTAATAAATTAAAGGGTTCGATAGGCCAAAGGTTGTTGCTCCCGTGCGCAATGGCCGGTGGCCTGACTGACCTATCTCTTCCCAAGAACAAAGAATCTAACTCACCACTTCTAGTTTGGTCAGCTTGCCGATATCCTCGGGTATAACTTCAAAGTCATTGTCGGCAAGATACAGAGCCCTCAATGTTTCTGAGCATTTAAATGAATAAATACAAAAACAGCCCACTCTCATTTTGCATGTTCGGTGATGTTTCTCACAATCCTCTAAACTGTGACTGGTTAAACAAATATTGAGCGGCTCAGAGTGGAATGGGAGGAATATTTTCGCAAGTTAAAATCTGGATTTCTAAGTTAGTCTCGTGAGTCGTGAAATGGCGTAATCCAATGCTGGAGGATTGAGGTTACTGGGGTGTTTATCTAAGAGATGATTTTGGAGGATTGAGGTTTTTTGTTACTTGCTCTATACATACGTTCTCAACAGAGCTAGAGGATTTTGCAGCATTCAGGCAGAATGCTGAAGGAATTAGGTTACTTAGCTTGAGCATCTTACTTATATCGAGTCCCCAAAATCGATTTGTGAAATTAGATTCTCAAATATTTGTTGAACAATTTTGAATTTGAAAAGTCTGCAACATATTGCGCTTGACTCTAGCAGCAGATTTTTTCAATTCTCAATTACTTGATTTTCAAAACACCATTTTGCAGGGGCCGGTTTTTTTTAAAACTCCGGCTGATAAGTATCAAGTATAAGTTGTGGCTCCATCTCTAAATACGAATCTCCCAATGGCATGAGTTTATTTAGAGCCGGAGTTACTCAAGCTAGATCATCCACTGTGCTTAGAATGAGCCAGACTCAATGGGGAGAGGGGGAGAGAGAGGAAGAGAAAGAGAGAGCGACTCTTACCGAGAAAGAAGAAGTTTCCTGGCAGACTGTTCTCAGTCAGGTTGTTGTAGGTTGCATCCAGGATCTCTAGCTTAGGAAAGGAGCCAAACCCACGCGGCAAGGTATACAGGCGATTCATTCTGCAAGACCAAACCCCCCGAAAAAAAATATAACATTGTGAAACCAGTTTCTTTTGATTTCCTCAACGTTTGTCACGAGATTTCAGGAGGATTTTAGGATATTAACCCTAACTACCTACCTACCCTATTCTTCTTACACATAACCTTAATCGTGCAAAATCCTGCAATTCCAAAGTGTTAAAACTCCATGTAAAAGCCTGCAAAATCATCCAATATTTATTACTGGTGACCACTGCCTGAATCTTGCAAAATCCTGCAGTGGGTTATTGAGCAATAAAGCAGCCGAACATGAAACAAACAGCTGCTTTTGTAATCTGTTTTTTTAATTGATCAATGCCACCTGTGAACCACAATGAAGGTTGAGTGGAAGCAGTTGATAAGTCTGATTCAGTTACGTTACGATGCAAATCGTTAGAGACACCGACTAAAAGTTTGTGCGGGACCACCGACACCAATACGAATTGGCATGTGTACCAATTGGCATGCGTACGAGTTGGCATGCGTACGAGTTGGCATGCGTACGAGTTGGCTCGCGTACGAGTTGGCTCGCGTACGAGTTGGCTCGCGAACGAGTTGGCTCGCGAACGAGTTGGCACGCGTACGAGTTGGCACGCGTGCGAGTTGGCACGCGTGCGAGTTGGCACGCGTACGAATTGGCTCGCGTACGAGTTGGCACGCATACGAGTTGGGACGCATACAAGTTGGGACGCATACGAGTCGGGTCACGTACGAGTCGGGTCACGTACGAGTTGGGTCACGTACGAGTTGGGTCGCAATGAGTTGGTTAGCATGAGTTGTCCTGCGTACGAGTTGTCCTGCGTATGAGTTGGCTCGCATACGAGTTGACCTGTTTCCTGTTTTACACTGATAGGCAAAGCCACATGCCAAGTTATTGCCTTTACTGAGTGATAAACAGTAGTGCACTCCAGTCAGTACATGCTATGAAAATCAATTGTCTGGCAATGCTAAGAATCCTTTAATACACTGCAGCTTGAGTGCTTTGGCATGTACCACTGACTTGCAATAAAACAAATCTCATAGAGCAAGGGTTAAAAGAAAAAGCCCCTCCCATGAACTTCCTTGGCTTACCACCTACCCTATGTTGAGGTACTTGAGGTTCTGCATTGAGCTGATGTTCGTGGGTAACTCCTCGATGTAATTGTTGAAGAGGTTCAGGGTCTCCAGTGAGGTCAACTCTATCATGTGTGGAGGGACCACTGGAAGAAAATATAAGAAACATTAGTGTTTCGTCGGACCAAAAATTAATTTAAACAAAACTCAACCCGAGGCGGGTTCAGGCCGATGGTACCAGGAAGCACACCCACGCATTTCCAGCCTTGCTGGCTGGTGACAGACATTTCCTGCCTTGCTCGTGACGTGTTTATGCGTCATCCGTTTTGAATCTGGGGAAAACTTTGTGTGTGTATACCTCCTCCGGCGCGAACTGGTTAAACACAAAAAGACATTGATTTTTGGCAAATAATAATGTCTATATCCCCCCCAAAAAAAAAAAAAAAAAAAACACCTCGCTTTTCTTTGAAGATGAGCTTACTATTGGAACTTACCATCAATTTTGTTATTGCTCAAGGTGAGTCGGGTCAGAGTCTTCAGAGAAACTGTTATTAATAAAGAAAAACATTATTTAGAATAGATTAAAACAATCTTCAAAATTAAAAATAATGCTTGGACAAATCATCAAAATTTAATAAAAATGCATAGAGAAATCATCAAAATAAAAAAAATGCAACAGAAAAATCAACAAAATTGCATGGAAAAATCTTCAAAAACAATACATGTAATATTAAAGATGCTACACTAGCTACCTGGACCCCCTTTTGAAGCTTAAATTGTGAGAACCAATTTTGGATAACTATTTTCCAATAATGTTTTCAATGTTTGTGCTGCTAGTCGAAGGAATCTCAGGGTCGATGGTTGCCCAAGTTTTAAAATTCGAAGGCCTGAAACCTTCAATTTGAAACCTGCAGAGTGCAGCGAGATCCATCGGGTCAGAAATCTCAAGGTCAAACTGCTTCAGCGTCTGTGGTCACAGAACAAAGCAGGATCCATCTCCGTCATTGTTCAATGGGAATTAGCTCTTATCATGAAGGTAGCTAGAAACTCGTAGTTGTGGTTGTTTGTACAAGTTGTGGTTAATTGTTTGTACACAGTACAAGTACTGACTACTGTTGTTGACAGCTAAAATCCATCAAAGTGTATTAATTAAAGCATAGAGCAAGGAAAGCACTGCGCTGTGTTTGAAAGGTACTTTATTTGGAAACAGGTCAACTCGTACGCGAACCAACTCGTACGCGAGACAACTCGTACGCAGATTGGTCAACTCGTACGCGGGTCAACTCGTACGCGGGCCAACTCGTACGCGGGCCAACTCGTACGCGGGCCAACTCGTACGCCGACCATCTCGTACGCCGACCAACTCGTACGCGGACCAACTCGTACGCGGACCAACTCGTACGCGAGCAGAAATCTGGGGCTGAAATTGAACGAGAACGCAGTTGTTCAAGTTTAACGAGGCTATTCGATATTCGAGTACCATATACCGTAAACGTGTATAGCTAGGGGTGTTTCATGAACTATAATTAAAAAACAATTTAAAAGTTAAAAACTAGTACAGTAGTGTTGAATTGTTGTGAGCGCAGATACTGGTTTTACATCTTGTTAATGCGTCCTACATGTACTTGTGTTTTTGAGGGGCAATATAAACACCATCGGCCCTTTTCAGGGCCACACAATTTCCAAAAAGAGATAAAATCAGTTGCATTTGAAAAAAAATTAAATAAAACTAAATTAAAAAAACATTAAATAATAAAGATTATTTCCCTCCGCCAAAGAAAAAAAAACGGTCCATTTCAGGGCCACTCATTAAAATAAAATTAAAGGAAATACAAAAAATAAACAAGATCCCTCCCCGCCCCCAACAAAAATGATCGGTCCCTTTTCAGGGCCACTTATTGAAATAAAAATAAATGAAACAAGATCCCTTCCCCATGCCTTACCAAAAATAAAACAGATTGATACAAAAAATGTAAAACATACAATCAAATAATGACTTTTTTTTTTAAACTACAACTTCGTTTCAAAACTAAAAAGAACATTACAGAACATTACTTTATGATAACACAAAATTTTCATAAGAAATACAGGTATTAATTAGTTACTTTGATTGGTTTAACTTTAACAAAACACGATCAGTCCTTTTCAGGGCCACACATTATCCACTAACTATTCTCACGCGTACGAGTTGGCCCGCGTACGAGTTGGCCCGCGTACGAGTTGGCCCGCGTACGAGTTGGCCCGCGTACGAGTTGGCCCGCGTACGAGTTGGCCGGCGTACGAGTTGGCCGGCGTACGAGTTGGCCGGCGTACGAGTTGGTCGGCGTACGAGTTGGTCGCGTACGAGTTGGCTCGCGTACGAGTTGGCTCGCGTACGAGTTGGCTCGCGTACGAGTTGGCTCGCGTACGAGTTGGCTCGCGTACGAGTTGGCTCGCGTACGAGTTGGCTCGCGTACGAGTTGGCTCGCGTACGAGTTGGCTCGCGTACGAGTTGGCTCGCGTACGAGTTGGCTCGCGTACGAGTTGGCTCGCGTACGAGTTGGCTCGCGTACGAGTTGACCTGTATTCCTTTATTTAGGGTTAATGAAAAAGCTCAGGCCTGAGCAACCGATGAACAAGCAGGCATAGTTTACATACAAAAAGGTGCTTTATTAAAGAGCAGAGAATGTTTATTAACAAAAAGTGGTAAATTAAGTTTGAACCTTGAAATTGAATCATGGATGGGATTGGGAATGATTATGTACTCACAAAGGCCGGGTATGTCAACGAGTTTGCTGATCCCCCGGTCACTCAAATCCAGATCGGGACTGTTGTGTTCCCTGGCCTCTTCCACTTGTTTCTTCACCGATTTAGACATTGTTGAAAGTTAACAAATATATATTACTGTATAAACAATTTAGTCAAATTACAACAGCAAAGCTGAAAAGTGTCAAAACGAACTTCCGATTTCAGCATCTAATTACGTTTCGGGGTCTAAACCCGGAAGTGCCTAGGAACACCCCTGTTCAGGAATGCACGTGTGCAAAAAAACATAGTGCGGTGCATTCTCAATTAAGGTTTAAAAATCACATTTGCAGCGTTTGTTTCGAATTTTTTTTCTCAGAGGATGCTTAATTATTACTTTCAAATAGTTCCTGGCAATTTCAATCAAAATTACTATTTATGAGGACAAATATATATAAATTGTTCAATGTGATTGGGTTTCCCATCATGCACCATCATTTCACGGTCTGCGGCGCGGAGGGACGGAAGGTCAGTCTCACGTTTCTGAAATTGTTGAAATTGTTTCGACTCTGAATCATTTTATAAACATGTTTGTGTGTTGTTGTTTTTTTATTCTCGCAACGTACAGCAATTGTGAATGTTATAGCCGCCTTTTTAAACTTCGTTTTGGAATTTGACATGTACTATAAAGTGTTTTTTTTGTCTGGCCACGCTGCTGATTTTGCCGCGCCATCCAGCAGCATGTCCAGCCGGCATGGCGCGGCGTGCGCGCGCGTGTGCACACAACTCGACACCTGGCGCCCAACTCGGCACCTGGCCTACTCGACCATTGACCAACTCGGTACCGGCCAACTCGGCACCGGGCCTATTACATCCGACCATGGAGCTATATTAAATTATTAGAGCGCTGGCTCGATGATACCCATTGATGCCTGCTGGGCGCGTCCACCAGTTTGTGCACAAACCTATTCTCGCGGTCGGCATGGCGTCACCGGGCTTTGTTTCTTGTCTCTGATTGGTCAGTGGTGGCTGTTAGTTATCGCACCCTCTGGACTCAAAGGGGAATGAATAGTGTTGTTGTCTAAAAATAATCTAAATAATTAATTATTGTCCAACACTACACCGAAATATTTCCAAATGTTATTGTTAATTATAAAGTAATAAAATCTCCCACGTTACACCCCAAAAAAGTATTCATTTATTGCCGTAAAATAATATAGAAAACACACAATTCCCTGTACAAATTAAATGGAGGGCTTCCCCTTTGCCCGACAGCGTGTACAATAGGTGGAACAGCCTCCGACCATGAGAATGGAAACCTCAAAATTGTGTACGGCTTTTGTACGGCTATTTGCATATCTGCGTTTGTATTCTATACAGTGCGTAACGGAAGCCGATATCTAAACCGAAACAAATTACAATTCCATATGATTTGGTGTGTGTACTGCATGTCCATTTGTGTAGCTTGTCAAACTAAAACTTAGAGCTCTACACTCAAATCAAGTGGCTTCCACTAAGAAAGCAACACTGATGTTTTAAAAAGCAGAACAATATGAAAATGTACATCAAAGTATCATTAAAGTTCCCTTTTTAAAGAAAATTCAACACGCATGTATCTAATTCAGTAATTGTCAATAAGGGACAAATATACCCCCCACTCCCCCACAAAAAAATAAAAATAGGTTGGGAAAAAAGGATCAATATTACAGTAACTTACCGCTCTGAAACATAGCAGTGATGACATCTTTTGGCAGCTCTCTATAAAGTACAGATCTTAAAGAAACAGTCAAATCTGGGGCTACCCACTCTGAGACTACCCAGAAAAAGCTAGGATGCTGTTGTTCTCGCAGTTCAAATTTGTTTGTGGCATTCCAGAAGATCTAGCTGCATGCAGGCATGCACTTTTTCCCTTTGGAAACGAGTCCTGTATTTCGACAGTCACTCAGTTTTGAATGTCTAGTTAAGTTTACACTGGTGGTGCATTGATAAACTGCACCTGGGTTTCTCCCATGAGGTGTAAAGTTTCCTGGGCACTGTCTGTAGTAGCATTTGAATGATGCTGTTTTCTGTGGTGTCACTCAATACATCTTGGGGAGGTTGGAGGCAAGGACCAGTGATATATTAGGAGGAATGCAAATTGTTGACATTGTTGAGAGATGCACGTCTATAATGTCGTTTGTAAAGATTTTGTTTTGAAGCATGCATGAATATCATGGCATGGAATACCTTTGTACATTTTAAGAATCAATGCCAAAAACATTGAATAATTTATAAATTTTTAGAAAAAAATGTGAGGTGTTCTGGCAAAATGAAACAGAATTGGGCATAGGGAAGAGTAGAGAAAACTGCAAAATAGTGAATAATGTGTGATTTTTGTAATTTGTATATTTATTGATATTTGTCATCTTTGTTATGTATTTTGTTAAGAAATAGTTTGGAAGTATTGGTATGAAAGTGTTTTTTATTTAAAAACAATTGACCTTTTTACATGCCACATGTACAAAACTTGAAACTTCAAAGGCCTTTTTCTCAACATTTTACTTAATTGCGACATGTTGATAAGTGTGAAAGTTAAACCGCCATGTACAGTAGCTTGTTATGGAAGGCCCAATCGAAGCACAACAAACAGCATTGTAAGGATAATTTACACAACAAAATCAGTTTGGGGATTTTCTCATATAGGCCAATCGTAACACCAAATATTTCAATTTGTGAGGGTTGGGTCCAAAAGCGTATTTAATTGACACGGAATGACCCCTTAGTAGTATTTTGTAGTATTTGGTGATGTTATAGTAAAAACAATTCTGAATCAAGAATTGTAAAAAAAAAAAGACTATTTTTAAACCATTCCTGTAGTGGATTGTGTTAACTATGTAGCCAGCCGGACTGGCATCTCCCGCTGGCAACATATGTGCCTCTGCATCACGCTCGGTCACAGAGAGCGAAAGAGAAACTCAGTCTCGGCCCAGGCTGCAAGCTAGTCTGGCTCACTGCATGCTCTCCTGTCTGGGACGATAATTGCAAACAAATGTTCAGTGAGCTTCCCCTTGGGGGGAAACATATGTTGTGTGAAGTCCATGTGTGTCGTACATTCTAACTGAACTCATCAGAAGCTGTTGTTGCAATCACTGGCTTTTGAGCTGGGGCCAATTTCACGGAGCTGCTAAGCACAAAAAATTGCTTAGCATGAAAATTTGTCCTTGGTAAAAACAAGGTTACAGACCAAATTTTCACGTGATCTTTATTGTTTTTGATTGAAAATCAGCTGTTTTTTTTGCTTAGCATAAAAAACACGTAGAATTTTGGCTGATAACTTGTTTTTAATGAGCAAGACGTTTTGGTGCTAAGCAAATTTTTGTGCTTAGCAGCTCCGTGAAATTGACCCCTGGACTGTAGCTGGTGAAATGCCTGCACTGCTGCCATTTTGTTTCTACTAGATCCCCATCCCCAACGAAAGATGTATCAATCACATAACAAAAAAGGTTTAAATGAGAATAAAACGTTACTTTTTGGTAATTTTGTAGTCAAATGGAACACCGATTGTGTGATAACTTTAGCCATGGACAAGAAGGGGAGAAGATGTCAACTTGGTTACATCTGGGAGCTACATGTAAAGCACCTTGGTTACATGTACATGGATGAAGACCGTGCATAATGGCATGGCACACCTCTGTATACAATCACAGGTACATATGAATTGGTTTTTTTTTTTTCAAGTAAATAATGCTTCATGGCCATCTACATCTGGGGGACTGATGGCGTGCATGCACTGGTTTGTGCATATGATGGCAATTGTGACCCAGCACGAGTAAATGGGACACTTTGAGGCAAAAATGAAAATTGAGATTTTGATTTCATCATTTAAAGCTAAACAAGCTTTAAATGATGAAATCAAAATCTCAATTTTTAGTTTTGCCTCAAAGTGTCTCATTTACTTGTGCTGGGTCACAATTATTAAGATCGATTTGAAGTTTAAATGTGTACCAAACCATATTGTACGGCTGCAATGCATTCAAGTCCCTAACTAATAACTGGTGAGCAGTAACTCTTGAACTTTCTCCGTCCCATATCTTGTATACCCAGCATCCCCCCCCCCCTTTAGTCCCCCATCCCCCCCCCCCCCCCCTTTAGTCCCCCATCCCCCCCCTCTTTAGTCCCCCATCCCCCCCCCCCCCCCTTTAGTCCCCCATCCCCCCCCCCCCCCCCCCCCTTAGTCCCCCATCCCCTCTTTAGTCCCCCATCCCCCTTTAGTCCCCCATCCCCCTTTAGTCCCCCATCCCTATACACTCTTTAGACTATTGTTACTTAATGCAACCCCCAACCCCCTCAAACAATGAACAAAAAACCTACAAAGAATTCCTGATAAACCACAACATTCTGCAAACACAATGACCACCACAAAGGGGGGTGGGGTTTCATTTAGTCTTTATCTTGCTTCCTGTTATCTTGCTTCATATGAGGTGATATGGATTTAAATTGTGATAGTACCCCTTTTGTAATTTTTTTTTAGATGTTCAGAGTGATGGGCCTTTGTTGTAGTCTTGGGATATCTAGCCTTTACCTTTTGTTAGGAAATCCCCACAGATTAGGTCTTTGTTGTACTGTTAGTTTTTGGAATTCTTTGCTCTATTTACCAGCACATGTAGCTGTATTAGTTATGTAAATCTTCTCAATTACAATAACAATATGCACTGCATTTTGTAAGGTCACCCTTGGTATAAGTGTAATCACATTATGGCATGGTCTTCTGACTGGTGCATGATGGTGGATGGTGGTGCATGTTTTGTTGGCGCGTGTTCTTTTGGCTCTTCATAGATCATTTGGTTGTGTTTTATCCCAGATTGTAGAAAACAATCATTGAGTTTAAATTAGCAAACCTATGTTGGTTATTTTGTACCATCACTGCCATCATCTTTCACTATACAGGGTTCAGTGTTCTGCATGGTCTTGTGAGTACATTCTATTTTACCACTTGCCTTGTTAATTGTGCCCCTTAGTTGTTTTCCCAATGCCTAGGCTGCTACGGCGTGTCACCGTAGCCTTGCCTATAATTAACATTGTCAATTGCTCTGCCACTTTGCACCCTGACTGTACATGTACCTCTATAGAAAATATGAATAGAGCATGAGCAGTATAACCTCAATCCTGCAAAATCATTCAGCATTAGTTCAGGCCTTATGACCTGGATCCTGCATTATCCTCCAGTGGCAAAAACCTCCAACGCCCTTAATCTTGCAAATTACTTTGATGCATCAACTTTCAAGTGCCCTCAATCCTGCAGCATCCTGCATTTTCCAAAGAGGGTTTTAAAGGATTTGGGATAGTTAGGGTTAATAACGTAACCAATACGTTGTCACAAGTTTTTAGGTTTTTTTTCTTTTACAGAGTGCTGCTTTGAGCAGACGTGATTTGCTGGCCTGACTGGTGGTGTATTATTTTCAGTTTCGATGGCTAAGGTGTTCACGATATGCGTAAGTTATTCGTAAACTACACTTATATTAATTTTAATTTGATTTTTGGCGAGGCCAGAGGCATTGTAATTGAATGCCTTCAGGTCAGTTTTTTGTGAACTTTTTCAATTCCAAGCATATAGCTCTGGCCTTTCTACTTTGTTTATTTTGTGTTTTGTTGTACATGTCATGTGATTGTTCTTATGCCGAATAATAATAAAAATAGTTAATTACAGTTGACGGGAAATATTGTCCGAGAACAGATTGTTTCACCCAGTGATGACAAAAGATGCCTTATTCTGAGATGGGCCCACAGTTAGTCTCTTCCCCAGTCACGTTCCCTTACTAATCTCCTCAAACATCCTAACTGTACCCCTTTCCCCTTCCCTACCATCCCCTACCCACCCTACCTCTTGGGAGGAGTTGCTCCCTGTGGTGCTTTTGTTCCGTGAGTGGAAAACAAGGCTGTCTGAGGGTATAACGTCTGAAATCTCAAAAACATTAGATTATTAGTTAAAGGTAGGATACACCATTTGCAGATATCGAAAATATTTACGATCGCGAAAAAACAACAAATAACATAAGAATAACTGCTCGACGCCGGTTGAAAACAAACGCTGTTTTTCGCGCTTTTCCTGGGATCCATGATTGTAAAACTTCGGAGAGGTCAGTTAAACAAGTCAGTTAAACAATATTTTCTATAAAATACAACCCCCAAATCTACCAATTCATGATAATCAAGCAATTACCAATGGTGTATCCTACCTTTAAATTACCTTTCCCTAACATAAGGCACTATAAATATGCATACTTGGTACTGGCTGCAAGGGTGTGAGAATTCCTAATAGAAATTCCCAGGATTGCTTGGGTGGGGTTTGAACCCACAACCTCCCGTTTACTTGTGCAGCTTGACCTTCAAGCTTTGCTGGGGGCGATGGCTGGTTCGAGTCTGATACAGCAGCGATACTGGCAGTCTGCGACTTATTTTTTAACCCTAACTCCCTAGTGTAATTTAAAGGTAGTATACACCATTGGTAATTGCTTGAATTATCATGAATGGGTGGATTTGGGGGGTTGTATTTTATAGTAAATAAAAATATCGTTTAACTAACCTGTCCGATGTTTTACAATCATAAATGCAGAGAAAAGCACGAAAAACAGCGTCGAGCAGTTATTCTAATGTTATTTGTATTTTTTCGCGATTGCCGTCCGGCGATTTATTTTGTTAGAAAATTATATTTTTCAGAATAATTACAGTATATCTAGCACAATCATTTTGCTGGATGCCTAGAATCATTATTTACTTTCAAATGAGCAAGATATTTCTTAATATTTTGGTAGTAAATATTTTTGATATCTGCAAATAGTGTATACTACCTTTAACCCTAACCGTCCTGAATCCATCAAAACCCATCCTGTTTTGGAGGATACCTCTACATTGAATACTTGTTGAATCTGATGGATTGAGGATTTTAGGCCCAGCGGTACTGCATGATTTTGATGACGATTCAGGATTCGCCAACACCAATTTTTCTGTGCATAAACATATTGGTGGACTTTGGCGGATACTTTGTAGTAAAACTACTCAAGAACCCATCCTTGTAAAAACAAACTGTTGGACTCTGATAGTTTGTCTAACCCAGTGTAAGGTACATTCAGTACACCCATCTTTACAGATTCCAACAAAACGTGCTGTTGGGTTTTGATGGGTCGAGTTCGGTTAGTAACGTTGCCTAATACTACAAAATGTTATTTGAGTAAACTGCAGTATGCAGTACTCTTACTACACTGGCCTATAGGAATTTGAGTAATATTTTGTAGTACTATGTACTGTAATCCAAATGCATGCATAGGATGTTGGCTTGTTTTTTAACTGTTGCATTAATAAAATGATTTATTTCACAGCTGGATTAGCCTCTCTATCACATCCGAGTTAACTTTGGACTTAGAAGAGATAAAACACTAAATAAAGGTAAGTTCAAACCTTGACTCTAACCCCTACGGGGTATTGTGCGAGTTCCCTTCCACACACATCAAACTGCATCTTTTGTCAAAGTGACAGCTCTGCTCAGTGATGAGAGATTTATCGGGTCAGAAATCTCGAGGCCAAACTGATTTCGAGCCTGCGGTCTTCCAACCCAGCAGAATCCATCTCTGGCATTGTTCAATGAGGATTATCTCTCATAGTACATGTAATAGACTGTGGTGGTTTTTGCACTGGTGTTTTTCAGCAGAATGCACCCGACTTTTCCTCTGCATTTTGTTGCATGTGAAAGGGTTAGGGTTAAGGCCTTAAAACGAGTATCTGAACTGTCGGTTTTGGAAAAAAAGTTAAAGAGAAAATGCTGTGACTGATTTTGTGACCAAAAACTAAAATAAGAATGCAAAATGAACATTAGGAAGAAAAAAATTCGTGCACAACGGATGTTTCAGCTTGCCAGAGACGGTCAAGTGCCCAGTGATGACAAATCAATGCCGTGAGGTTGGCTGCTGAACACTGACTCGGATGTCTTTATCCATCTTCATTCATTCTCCAAGTTCTCCATCTGTCATCGCTGTTTCTTCCCCTCCCCTTCTCCCCGTCTCTCTCTCCCCTTCCCTCGCTACCCCTCTCTCTCTGGTATTTCCTACTGTTTCCCCATCTGACGATGTGTTCGGCTTGATAGCTGCCGATGATAGTCAAGATTATGAGAGCTGAGGGCATTTGACTGTGGCTTTATGAAACTTTGTGCCCAAATGACTAGGTTGTTAGCAAGTGTCTGTTAGCCTTTGCAATACCCAAGGATGTAGATTGCCAAGGCAGGTGAAACTGCAGACTAAATCTGATTATGTAATGCGACGTGGTCGCCTGCTTCAGTCAACTTTGCAGGAAAAAAACCCACAATTATTGCAATGTGATTAAAGACGAGTAATGCAAGGATCAATAACAGTTTCAAACAATAACCCATTTTGATTGTTTGTGTTAAATTCTCCCTACATTAGATGGCAAATTGGAGCTGTGGATGATGCTTCAAATCCAGAAGTACATGGAGGTATGTACCCGTAGTTCCCATGTATTGGTGTCTCCTTGGAATAGACCTACATGCAAGATCTAATGAAGTCGCACTTTATTTACATGTGCGCTTTCCTATGTGATAGTATGTGCCTACTTCGTCTGGCGTCCTAACTTCACTCCTATAGGAAAGCGCATATGTAAACAAAGCCATTAAGCCATTACGTCATTAGGTCTCAGGTCTATTCGTTCCATTGCCATTAACATGTCCAACTAATTTACTATTGCCTCATACACTACCCTGAGCTGTACCAGGGACATGTGTAATATGTTTATAGTGCTGCTTCATTATTAACCCTAACCACCCTGAATCCATCAAAATACATTTCCTGTTTTGAAGGAGTTTGGCGGATTCAGGATACCTCCGTATTGAATAATGGCGGAATCCGATGATTTTGACTGTAAGCCTAGTGGTACTGCATGATTTTGATGGATTCAGGAGACCTCCAATATTGAGCAGTCGCCAACATTAATTTTTCCATTGAGTAGTTGTGCCCAGTGATGACAAAGATGCCTTATTCTGAGGCCCATCTACAGCTTGTACCATCTCGATCCTTTCCCTGTCTTGTCTGACTTTCCCTTTACCTTTCATCTCTCGTTCTATTCTTTTCTACTGTCACTGTTTCTTATCTATTGCCTGAATTCAGCTGTAGTGCTTAAGAGTGGACAAACATTTGAGTCTGAGGGCAGTGAATTACACTTCAGCACAGTATCTAAGACCTGGTTCAGACAGGCGTTCCACACCAAATTGAAATCAAGTCGCTTCCGAGTCGCTCTAATAACTCCAGCAATCGATCGTTCGCCGTCTGGCGCGCCTTGTCGCCCTTCGACAAACTCGATTCACTCATTTGGTTTGGAGCGACTCTAGAACGTCTGTCTGAACCGGGTGCAAGTGCCTTTACAGGTGCATGGATAGTAAACTGCATTCATTTTTTAAACCATGCCCAATCGGCCTGTGGACAAAACCTGGGGATACTTGAACCTGTAGATGAAGTTTAACCCTAACCCTGCCGAATCCAACCAGTTGACATTTTCCATTGAAACCTGTTGCATTCAGCATTCAGCAGGCATATGTTACGGGTATATAATGCCAAGTTGAACTCTATTGGATCCAACGGCATCAAAAAACACAACAGTTGGATCCAGCAGGCAAGTCATTTTATATGTTCAGGTACCCAACAACTTGGTGAGTTGGACTGAGCAGTAAAGTCACGAGTCACAGTTGGACTCAGCAGGAAAACCCTGGGAACCAGGTTGGCGTAGCGATTCTTTCCTCGCCTTCCACTGCTGAGACCCCACTTGGGCCAATATGGGTTGGGTTTTCAGTCGCTGCCTGATTCCATGGGTTTTACTGCCACCGATAAAACTGCAATATTTTTTCATTGTCATCCCTGTACAGGTCTTCAGGCTTCCAGTTTCATTGCCAGAAAGAACTTGACTCGCTCAATTAGTAGTATATAAAAGGCAAAGGGAACCCCCTTCCTTTTGTGTTGAAATCTCAGGATATCTTTTCAAATATATCAGGGATGCGACAATAGTACCCCTTTGCCAAACACTGAACAGGTAACAATGGATTTGGGTCGTTCCACCAAGTTAGAACACAGTTACACCCAGAACCTGGTGTGAGGCCATTTCAGTACTTCTACTGTCACTACGCATTAAACCACACAGAATGGTCCCCATACAAGCTTTAAGTTAGTTACTCTTACCTGGATCAGTAGCTAATTTTTTGTTAGTGTTTATGTTTGCAAACGTTGCATATACCCTTTAACCTAGGCATTCACCCATGATTCACTATAAAACATAGCGGCCCCAATGAAATTATTATGTATAGAAACATCAATTGTAACTTAAAGGTAGGATACACCATTGGTAATTGCTTGAATTATCATGAATAGGTAGATTCGTAGGGTTGTATTTTATTGTAAATATCATTTAACTGCCTGTCCGAAGTTGTACAATCATGGATGCCGAGAAAAGCGGCGTACGTTTTTAACCGGTGTCGAGCAGTTATTCTTATGTTATTTCGCGATCGCGAGTTTTTCCCTTATAAAATTATATTTTCCCGAATAATTACAGGATATCTAGCGCAATCATTTTGCTGGGTGCCTAGAATCATTATTTACTTTTAAATGAGTAAGATATTTCTTAATAATTCGGTAGTAAATATTTTTGATATCTGCAAATGGTGTATACTACCTTTAAACAAAGTTTGTTTAAATCTTAATAAGTTCTGCAATCAAGAATAAAGACAGATAAACAAAGTTGTTTCTTTTTGGATTTGTTTTATTAGTGTGTACATGTATATAAAATATATAGAAACTAATATCAAGGGGCAGCGAATTAAATTCTAAAAATGTATACAACTCCAAGTTTTTATTTTAGAACTTATAAACCAATATTGAAAGCTTTAATATCAATGGGTATCACTTTGTGCAAGTGATTAACAAAATATATTCATGGCAGTGGGGTAGTTTAATCCCTTCCATGGACTTTAACTGCAGAGACTAATGTTCAACTAGCATGGACTAATACTAAGCAATTATAAGAAATGTTTGTTGAGTTCTCATGCATCAAACAAACGGCAAGTTAAACAATATTTACCCAAATTCAAGCAATTACTAATGGTATATCCTACCTTCAATACAAAATTCTGATATAACAAACACTTTTGAGTAAGAGTCGACCGCATTGGTTAGGTAAACTTTTTACAAGGAAAATATATACGAGTTGACACCCTAGGGTGAATAAAGCAAGTACCACACCAGTAAGTCTAATTTGCCACTTATTAGAAAATCATTTTGAACTGAAGTATATAGTACCAACCTTTAAAGTACATAGGATAATTTGCGTTTTGATGCACTGAACAAAATGCACACCAGCCCACAAAATGGAGAATCCTCCTAGACGAGCACACCTCCAACACCCAAAACTATCTATACCAAATAGATGGAGAATCCTTCTAAAAGAAAAATGATACCAAGATATCCCAAATGGGTCCAGAAGGACTCCCATCCGTTATACCAATTTGGCCTCGGAACCACATTTTGTCTAGGTTGGTTTTTTTTTTGGGGGGGGGGGTCACTCTGTGTAGCTTGCAAATGATCCTTCAAATTTGTATGTCTGATCTATCGCAGTGAAAAACAAATTTATACATGTTCCTGTGTCATATATGTGACCGGCTCTGCAATAAAGGGTATTAAGTCGCGCTGTGCACTATCATGTAATGGACTACTCAAGGTTGAGAGTATAAACATTTCATCAAAATGTGATTTACATTTTTTGCCATTAATACCAATATTTTCAGGTTTCATTCAAAGGAATGTTGATTTTGATGATTAAAGTGGAAAACACGCCCATTTTGTGTTCATCGTTCTGTTGTTCTACAACAAAGCCGGTTTTCTCAGTTGTGTAATTTGAACTCCAAGGAAGTAATCAAAAATGTCATATCTCCAGAACGGGAGTAGCTATGGAGCTCTATTAAATACCAACTGGAAGCTTACGTTGTAGACATTCCAACCATGTATATAACTCAATTTCACTATTTTGTGACATAATACATATTATTGTGGAGTGGGTCACATATACTCTACGAGTACCTTGCTCACTCGACTGCAAGTTACTCAAGTAATCCTATCAAAATCTGAGAATTTATAAAGGGACCATTGAACAACCAAGTGAAACTGTGTCTTGGTCATTCCATGGCTAATCTGTCCAGCACTCTACGGTAGTCAGTCATCAGTTCCTGGTACCAGTTCTCCAGTGTCTCGTGGCGCTCTTGCAAGCTAGAACCCTGCATCGTCGCGGCCAGTTCTTCGGGTTTCAGCGTTCGTCCCATCTTATCCTGATCGGACTTTTGCTTCTAGGGGACCAGAAAGGGGCGAAAAACTTAAGAAATTGTGTACGGGCAAAACACATACTATATAGAACCGTGTACAAACTAAAAAGTTTCTTTTCGAGGGAAAATGAAATTCCTACTCACTACTCCATAGACCCATGCAAAAACAATCTCTACACGAGAATAAAATCACTACTCCATAGAACCGTGTACAAACTAAAAAGTTATTTTTTGAGGAAAAAATTAAATGGATACAGTCCCTAGTTTTTCGTATACACGACTTTTATACCTTTTTCTATAAGACTATCTAGATGAGATTATTTAGGTGCATAATTAACCGATAAAAATGGATATAGTCCCTAGTTAATTGTATACACGACCCTATCTAAATGAGATTATTTAGGTGCATAATTAACCAATAATTTTGGTTAATAGAAAAAGGTATAAAAGTCGTGTGTACGAAAAACTATAGGGACTGTATACAATTAAAATGGGTCACAGACTATTCGATGGTAAGCGTTGAGCGCCCAGCATTAATACATAACAGTCGGGTTACCAACCGTGCAGTACCCAGTATTACTACTCAGCACGACCGTCCAAATTATTCCCCCCAAATGATGCACCATATGACCTCCCGACACGAAGCGGCGGGAGGTAGGTAGTCAAGCTGACCTACATCTCGGGACCAGTAATTACCACTATTTTCCAAAAATAAACCATGCTGTAAAATACTACATCTCATAAATATTAACTGCCTTGTCGATAATGGCTTTCGTAGATTTTGAATCTTTATTCAGCACAAGATATTCAAGTTCTTCGTCAGTCAATGACAAAAATCTAGTAACGTTACCGAGACTGGTTCCGTAACGTTTACATGCCACAGACTACATATCTACGAGGCGGGTTCCAGAGGGAATTTTTGATGCTACCAGAAAAGAAAACCGCACGGCAGCGAGTTGGGTACTCACCGGGATGACGTCACATGGCAGCATATCATTTCTACTTCCGAGACGCACGGCGGAATCGGTCAATGACCTGCTCCAATTTGTTCAGGAATATTTACGAGGTGTGGTAATGGTGGATACAATACGCTTTATAAATATTCTTTATTATTGTTCTGTGTTACGCACCTGGAATGGGACATTCAGTCTTCTCTTGATGTCCAGTCTGTAGGCTTTCATTGCAGCAGGGTCTCGAGCGTTGGTGGCCCTCAGTCTCAAGAGCTCGTAAACCCGTCTGACTTGCTTCTGCATCGGAAATACAATCAGGATAATTTTATTTTTTTAACAATTGTGAACAGCTCTGAAAAAAATGAGTCGGATGTCGCACAGGGCGCTTACGAGATTTGGGCGGTTGAACGCAGAGAGGGTGGTTTTCGTACGAAAATTCGATATTCCTATTTCATGATTTTCACCTTGGTTAGGATCGATATATTTTCAATTTCTACATTCTGCCATCAGAGCTGCGCAATCTGTTGACAGTTTCAAGAAACTTTTGAAATCATATTTATTTTAATCATGTGTTCTTGAATTTATTAATGGTTGACCTTTGTACACGCTTTGGTACTCTTGTGTAAAGCGTTCTAAATGCCTATTATTATTATTATTATTATTATTATTAAAACATGCTAATTTAAATCAGATTTAGTGAGAAAAACCGGTTTTGTATTCTATTGCATACATCTCCTAAAGGGAAATATTTTTTTTAATGCATGATTTCTCAGAAATGGGGTTTTTAGACTTCGCAAAATTGTTGTATCACAAGAACGCAACATGCTACAGACCTCTCCCATATATATCAAATTAAAGAGGACAGTGCACTCTTTCTAATGGTATACATAACTCTGTTTGTCAAATTTTTCGACATCTGACTCATTTTTACAGATCAAGTCACAATTATACAGCTGAAAATAATTCTAAAAATTGGTTACCTTGCAGGTAATAATAATCTTGATTTCGTGAGTATTATTATTCTGACCAGAAACCAAGTTTTAGGTTGGTGCAGTGGTTAATTTCTTTGCCTTCCAACTGATGTGGCCCGGGTTCGATTCCTGCTCTCGTTTGCATGTGTATTGGGTTTTTAGTCCCTGCCTGATTCTGTTGGTTTTCCTCCCACCTCTAAAACTGCAATTTCTTCTCATTGTCTTTCTTACAAACTCCCCCCAAATCCATTCCTGATAATTCAAGCAATTACCAATGGTGTATCGTACCTTTACATCCACCCATTACTGATAATTCAAGCAATTACCAATGGTGTATCCTACCTTTACATTCACCCATTCCTGATAATTCAAGCAATTACCAATGGTGTATCCTACCTTTACATCCACCCATTCCTGATAATTCAAGTAATTACCAATGGTGTATCCTACCTTTACATCCACCCATTCCTGATAATTCAAGCAATTACCAATGGTGTATCCTACCTTTACATCCACCCATTACTGATAATTCAAGCAATTACCAATGGTGTATCCTACCTTTACATCCACCCATTCCTGATAATTCAAGTAATTACCAATGGTGTATCCTACCTTTACATCCACCCATTCCTGATAATTCAAGTAATTACCAATGGTGTATCCTACCTTTACATCCACCCATTTCTGATAATTCAAGCAATTACCAATGGTGTATCCTACCATGACATCCACCCATTCCTGATAATTCAAGCAATTACCAATGGTGTATCCTACATTTAAACCAAGTGCAATTCAGGCTATAGCCTCAAAAAACTTGGCAAAAAATAAACAATCAAATCTTGTAATTTGCTTTACTTTGACAACAAAGGTTTTTCTAGTGGCAAATCTTTTCCATTCCAAAAAACAATGTGTCAGATTAAAAAGATAATAAAAAAAGCTGCACCTTGCATAACTTCAGTTTTTCCTGAGCCTGTTTCTCCATGTTCTCCGAGATGCCATTCACCAAATTCCGAGGTTTAAATGCTGGAAGTTTCATACAATCCCGGCAGTCCACAAAATCTCGCAGCCTCACAAAATCTTCAGAGGGATCCTCAACTGAAAAAAAATTGAAAAAATTGAAATCAATAACAGAAACATTCATTTTACATCATCTGCTTCAAAAATAATACAAAATGCAATTTCTTTTAAATATTTTTTAATAGCATTTTTGATTTAAATATTCTTAACCAGTTCGCGCCGGGATTATTTGGACATTGATTGGGCCCAGGCACGGGATTGTTTTTCATGAACCTTGATCTTAGACGGGTTCAGGCCGGCATGTGTGGGTGGCACACCCTGATATTTACGGCCTCGCTCGCTGCGAGCAGGTCGCTCACAGATATTTTTCCGGCCTTGCTCATGACGTTTTAACCGTCATTCATTTTGAATTCCGGAACAACTTTGCATGTGAACATGGCAACCGACGCGAACTTGAGCTTATTCAACACCTTATTCAACAATTATTGTAAATACAGAGATTCAGGAATATCCCTTGATGCCCTGTTTAATTTTTGTAAAGTTTTTACTCAAATTTTGAAATTAATATCAAGGCATTATTATGTCGGACACACTAATTAATGCCATACCTGTGATATCAAGGACTTTCTTGTCATTCCTGAAGTGTGTGTACATTGTCTCTAGTAACTGGACTCCATGCCCCTGCCTTTGGAATGGTGGTAGTATGAGCACCTGACTACAAAGGAGAGAACAAAATTAAGAAATGTGAATATTTATATGCAAATATGTGACCGGCTCTACAAAAAGGTGCATTAAGTCGCGCTGTGCAATATCATGTAATGGCCTGCTCACATCAAAAGGTGATTTTCATTTTTGGTCATGAATGACATCTTTAATACCTATAGTTACAGGTTTCATTCAAAGAAATGTTGATTTTGATGAATAAAGTGGAAAAAAATATCATTTTGTGTGCATCGTTGTTGTATTTCAAAGCCTGTTTTCTCAGTTGTATAATTTGAACTCCAAGGAAGTAATCAATATGTAAACACGTCATATCTCCAAAACGAGAGGGGCTATATGGAGCTATATTTTATACCAAATGAAAGCTTATGTTGTGGGCGTTTTAACCATGTATATAACTCAATTTCTTATTTTGCGACATAATACACCTTTTTGTAGAGCCGGTCACATATTTATAATTTGGTGAGTTGGACTGTGTTGGATTGAACAGTAATGTTACATGACTTTGTTGGACTTTGTTGGATTGAGCAGACAAGGCCTGAGGAACTACTAGGGGATTAGGGTTAAGAATAGGAAGTTGTTACCAAAATGTACTCATTGCAAATAATACCCACGGTAAAAAAAAAAAAAATTCTAAAGAACCACACTCTTTTGGTAATAACAATTGAAACTAAATTTGGAAAAGAACAGATCCAGTTTTAACTACAAATCAAAAGGGGTCTACACTTCTGACATCTTAGGTCAGCACAGCCAGCACCACCCCCCCCCCCCCCCCCCCCCTATTTCTTACGACTGGAGTTCTTACCTTATTCTTGGCCTTGTCAGATCAGGGTAGGCATAGTACCGGTAAGCTGTGGCATAACCTGCTATGGCATATCGCTTGTTACCATTCATAATGTACTTCTCGAATCTGAAAGATATTAATAAGTTTTTTACCAGTATAACAAAAACAAGATTTAAAAATAAAAGTGGAAAAGTTAAGTAGACCCTTTAATCAGTCGCGCCAGAGGACGTATATACACGCAAGGTTATCCCCTAGATTCAAAACGGATGACGCATAAACACATCACGAGCAAGGCTGGAAATGTCTGTCAGCAGCGAGCAAGGCTGGAAATGTCTGCCAGCAGCGAGCAAGGCCGGAAATGTCTGTCAGCAGCGAGCAAGGCCGGAAATGCGTGGGTGTGCTTCCCGGTATCATCGGCCTGAACTCGCCTCGGATCGAGCAGCGAGCAAGGCCGGAAATGCGTGGGTGTGCTTCCCGGTATCATCGGCCTGAACCCGCCTCGGATCGAGTTTCGTTAAAAATAATGCCTCGGCTCTGTGATAGTACAACCCTAACCATCCCAAATGGTCCAAAATTCTCTTTGCAAAATGCAGGATTTTGCAAGATTGAGGGCACTTGGAAGTTGACACATTTAAAAAAAATGAGAGCCAAAGCAAATGGTGTATATATTTTACATTGTAGTCAAAAATGAAACCTGATCTTACACTGTGTAGTACACCCATTTCTCATCATCTGTGTCAATGTACGACGATGCGTCGATGTACCACCACAGAAATGTCTGCAGTGTTTCGTGATACGCATGGAATCCCGGCACGGTGATGTCATTGGTGTAGATCTCAAAGTTCCGCCTTGGCCCCGCCCCTTCTACTGAATATGCATGGAGCAGCTCGCCGGTGGGCTTGAAGCTGGCGTCGTCCGAGATGTGGGTGAGGAATTTGTCGAGGTTGTCTAAGGGCTTGATTTCCAACTTGTCAATGATTGTTTTCAGGACGTTGTCGGCCTAAAAAGAATGAAGGAATTGTGTAATGTCTGTGACAGAACATTTTTAACAGTGGAATATAACTTTTGCAGCTATCCAAAAAGTAGCCAACCAAAAATACTGTTGAAATTTAAGCTTACTTCTTGTAAAGATAATAATGACTCTAAACTCCCTGTGAAATTAGTCCTTTTGGCATGCTGTCATTTTGAGGAAAATAACAAAAGAATGTTCATTTCCAAAGACGCGTCTCAGAGATGCATATTTGAAAACATTTTCGCAAATGGTGCGTGCAAGCGTTTGAACGATACACAGGCACATCTGGCTGCTATTGGTGCGAAATACGGTACCCTCTGGTGACGTGAACACAATGGGAACATTGGGAGTGAAAAGGTCTCCAAAGGGTAATTTCTATAGATGAAAAGGTCTCCACTAGGAATTTCACGAAATAGATTTTTGGATTGTACTTTAATTACTCAAAAACAAGGGTGAGGGTATAATTAATATTGAGTCAAAATTTTAACCCAAGAAAATAATTGTGGTTGAAATAAGAGCATTTTGAAAAACGTGCTCGACTTTCTAACCATTTTGTACACGAGAACAAAGACATGTCTCCACAGTGATACAAAAATGCAAATACTTGGTCTATTTAGTGCGTAACACGCTGAATGAGAATCTACCCTGAACGCAGATTGTGGTCACAAATTCAAATTTTTAATTGAAATAGAAATATTAGAATGTTGTTTTCTCGGAATATACAGCATTCACTAAGCTATACAAAAGCATCAGGTTTTTTGTCAAGCACCTTTTTAATAGATTTTGAACACTTTTGCTGCTTCAAAACTGACAAATAGTCTGTTGTTCCTTTGTTAACCACAACTACCCAGGGCCCCCAGGGAGAACAGTTATTAGATAACTGATGAGGCTACCCTGGTAAAATAAAACGAAATAAATAAACTACAGGTTTAGTACTGTTAGGTTCAGTACAGTTGACAATAATAACTGAACCTGTGTGAGCTGTTGAAGTTTGTTAGATTTGGTATCCTTTCTAGTGCGAGAGCCTATAGGGGGTTAGGGTTAATATAATAACGGCCCAAATTACCTTAACTCCGTCAAACAGTTTGCTGTTGACCTTTTCCGTGTAGGTCATGTGGAGATATGACGTCAATCGACCAGCGGTGAAGTATAGCTGTAGCCTCAAACCCTTGTAGCCAAAAATATTCTCACTGAGATGAAAACAGATTAAAATAAATCAGATCTAAACTGCTTTAAAGGTAGTATACACCATTTGCAGATATCGAAAATATTTACTACCGAATTATTAAGAATTATCTTACTCATTTGAAAGTAAATAATGATTCTAGGCATCCAGCAAAATGATTTCGCTAGATATCCTGTAAATATTCCGAAAAATATAATTTTATAAAAAAAAAATTCACGATCGCCGTCCGGCGATCGCGAAAAAACAAAGATAACATAAGAATAACTGCTCGACGCCGGTTGAAAACAAACACTGTTTTTCGTTCTTTTCTCGGCATCCATGATTGTAAAACTTCGGACAGGTCAGTTAAACGATATTTACTATGAGATACAACCCCAAAAATCTACTCATTAGTGATAATTCAAGCAATTACCAATGGTGTATCCTACCTTTAACCCCGACAGCCCCTAACTAATCAAACTCCAATAGTAGGTCAATAGTGTTTTAAATTTGTGTCATTGTGCATTGTAAAACTGATATGTGGTGTTGAATTTTGATGTACTGCTGGCATAGAGCAGCCTCTTGAATTTTGAGGAATTTTGAGTAGAGCTTATTTGTTATTTGCTGTTTTTTTGTCAATAAGTGCAAAAATGTTAAAAAGACACGAATATGAGACTAAGAAACATTTCCAATTTTGTTAGAAAATACATAGAAAATGTTCTTGAATCGTCATAGAAATTCTTTCTCATATGTTCACACACCCTCGGGGGTTAGATTTCATATGTCTGTAGAATTCAGAAGTTTTTTTACTTGTCGACAAATGGGCAAAGGGTGTGAGTAAACCACTTTAGTTCAACATTAACCCTAACCACCCTGAGTCCATCAAAATCCATTTCCTGTTTTGGAGGATTTTAACGGATTCAGGATACCTCCATATTGAACAACTGGAGGAGTGTGATGGATTGAGGATTTTAAGCCTAGCCTTACTGCAGGAGTTTGATGGATTCAGGATACAGAAATTCAGGTGATGGACTGTGATGGACTATATGGAGAAACGCACTGCAATTTTTTGTATGCCACCTAGGTATCCTGAATCCGCCACCTAGGTATCCTGAATCCGTCACAGTCCATCAAACTTTTGCTGGTGGATTATGATGGACTCGGGATCTCTCCAGAATGCATACTGGTGGAGTCTGATGGACTCAGGACACCAGCAGTTTTTGCAAACCAAAATTGGTGGACTGTTGCGGATTCAGGATACTTTCTAGTAAAAGCCGTGAGGGAGTTAGGGTTAAGACTGGAGACAAAAACAAAAACAAAAACACACCAGTTTCTGATCAATGCATTACACACAAATCTTTCGCAGGTTAAAGTACTCTGACTTACCTCTGACCAAAGATCTGATGGGTGAACTCTGGACGGAAGATCTTGTCGTCATCAAAGACGTCCGCCTCCTTTCGGACTGTGGATGGTAAAGCAGAAGAGAAAAACCACAATCCATCAAATTATGGAGTGATTGGGCCATTTGGGCCAGTACAAAGCCAATTTATAGTTGATCCTCGTGCAACGCAAACAAACTAATCATACAAACTAATCATCTTATTTACATAAGTTTACACATTCCTACAGCTCAAAAACAAACAGTTTAGTGTTTAAATAAAAGTAGAGAAAGAAAGAAGTAGAGCCATCAGAAAACAATAACATCCTGAAAAAGTCTAATTTAGCTCAAATGTTAGCATTTACCGAGTAAATTTTTCAGAACAATCTCATAGAGTTTATATGCAGATTGAGTGTCAAGTGATGTCCACATTCCAGGTACATGTATGGAACGCTTTCCAAAAAGAGTTCCTGAGCTAAACGTGATTTTGCTAGTTGGTGCCCACAAAATGCTGTCGTTTATCGCTTAGGCTCGACATCCTTTGGAGCTTTATCGTACTTTAAGACTAGTTCTCAATTCACAATGCACCGACACTGCTGTGTTCTGTATCTTGCACACTATGTGTAACACATGTGCCACTCTTCTTTATATGCAACACTAAACCGCACCAGCAAAGAATATACAATAAAAAAAACTAGAATTGCAGAATTTTACAGAATTAAGGTAATGTGCAAAACAAAATGGTGTAACGAGTTAGGGTTAAAGGTAGGATACACCAGGCCTTCATTTTAAAGGAGCGCGATCGCGCTCGCGCTCTTCCGCGCTCCTTAAAAAAATTAAGGAGAGCAAAAAAAAGCGCTCCTTACAATTTTAACAAAAGCAACAAAAAAAATTTAAACAAAATTAAAAAAAATTAAAAAAAAAAAAAAAAAATTACAATTCTCTCTTTGCACCCCCAAATAAAATCACATCAGATTTATCTTATACCAACAACGGTCATCTAGTCTTTCGTGTTCGCCCATTCCATTTATTTCGGACATAACGGGCCTAGACTAATTCGCGCTTAATTAAGCCATACAAGTCACAGAGAGAGAAATGTCACTGGATGGGAAAGCGCCATCATTCTCTTAACCAAATGTTGAACTACTGGTGAATGTTGTGTTACTTTTCTTGAGTATATGTTTATTAAATGCATAGACACCTTTGGTTGTCATTTTGAGTAACTACAGATAGTGTCCAGGGCCTTTAAACTTGCGTTTTGTTAGCGAGAGCAAATCACTCTCCTTAATTCATTGTTTTGATTTAAGGAGAGCGATTTTAAAATCACTCTCCTTAATTCACCTTTTGATTTAAGGAGAGCGATGCACAGCTCTCCTCAGATTTATTAAAATGAAGGCCTGATACACCATTTGCAGATATCAAACAAATTTACTACCGAACAGCATAAGAACCACTGCACGATGTCAGTTGAAAACAAACGCCTTTTTCTTGCTTTTCTCAGCATCCATGATTTAAAAAATTTTGGACAGGTCAGTTAAATGATATTTACTCTAAAATACAACCCCCCAAATCCACCCATTCATGATAATTCAAACAATTACCAATGATGTATTCTACCTTTAACAAGGTCTGTACTGCACATAATAATTATCAAGTGAAAAAATAAGAAGCCCAAACCGTGTTTTTTGTACCCTTTCTTCATATCCATGTCCTTGGCAAAGATGGCCGCTGTGTAGTTTACAATACAGAGACAGTTTTATTTATTTATGGGACTAGTCTTTACCCTGACCGAAAGTGTAAATGTACCTAGTTTGAGCTCAATGACACTATTGGAATCGCAGACATACTCCTCTAGAACATCTTTCATCAATGATAAATCTGTTAAGAAAACAAAAATCAACACATTACATAAACACAAGTTTGAGGATCTAACAATTATATTTACAGAGTTGTAACACTTGCAGTAATGGACGTGTATGTGTCTCCCAATATCTGGCTATAAAATTATTAAACTTCAAAGTGAACAAGGGAATTGGCAAGGCGGGATTTGAACCTGCGACCTCCAGAATAACGGACAGGCGCTCTACCAACTGAGCTATCTATAATCTTGCCCTTATAAAAATGTATATATGACTACAACTGAACAAGGTAGTGCGTACTACCAGCGAAATTGTATTCGTACTACCATATAGGAAGTACGGTTCCTAGATGAAAAGCGCCCATACGACCGTATACCCAGCAAGAATGGGACCGAGCGAATTCCCCCTTTAGTCCCTCATACCTATACACTACCTAGACTATTATTGTTATCTAACGCACTAATGCACCCCCCCCCCCCCCCCCCCCTAAAAACTAAAAGAAACCATAACATTCCGCAAGCAAAATCACAAAGAAGGAGGGTTCTCTCCGTCCCATCTACTCTAGCTGGTAGTGGTAGTGGGTCCGAGTTGGTATGGGTCCGAGTTAGTAGTGGATCCGAGTTGACCTGATACCGCCCATAAGCTACACATGTACACTACACTAACTTTTGCAATAGAGAGGGCGCTATTTACGTCTATGGCGCGACAGAAACAAAATGAGACCGACCTCAGTTTCTAGTCCGTAAACTAGTACACTAACTACACAATCGCCCTAAACTTTACAGCTGGCCCCTATACTAGACATAATTATCCAACTAAAGAAATAATTGCTATTAAAACTAGCAATGGTTTGATCAACCAGTGCCACACTGACTTTACCCATGCTTCACCCAACTTACCCGCCATATTTTCGACATTTCGCGCTGTTGAAGTCGCAATCCAATGACCTTTAACCTGAAATCCGAAACCAGTAGTCAGTACGTCATCCTCAATAAACATGTACAGTACATTTGTTGCCGTCTAGTTACCAGACAATTATTAGACTTAATGCTAATCTTTTTGCAATATACATTTAGAGAAAGTGTTAAAACCAACAACATTCGGTCACAGTTTTATATGTCGGGAATAATATAGTATCAACACGGTGTCAACAAATCATATTCAATGAGATAAGTTCTAAAATATCTTTAAAACATTATTTCTTTAGTGAAGTACGTTGTTGTGATTTGTAGCAAGTTCAGTACTAATTTCACGCGGATATTTGGCATTCCACCAATGAAATCGTTTCGATCACATGCTGATTCCATATTTGGATGTCTGTTTACCTTTTATGGAAAGTCAGCTGCGCCAAAAAGTCAGCTGCACCAAAATGTTGAAGGTCAAAAAGGTTAATTGTTCGTGTAAAATTGCGCTGAGTTCGGTTTGTTGTGAATTCATCTCATAATCGACTCATATTTGTCGTAAAACAACGAGTTTCCCTTTTGATCTGAATGCATATGGTATTTGATTCTGAACTTTTGAAAGAAAATCACGAATCAAAGCATCAGGATGTTTCAAACTAGAGCAAGCTGCCAGCCGGCACCCGGGGCTCAGGTACGTCCGGGCCGTATGTGTGCCATGGCCATGGTTCTTGTGTCGGACAACTCGACCGGCGGACAACCCGACCGTTGAGACAACTCGACTTTGACGAGTTTAACTCTGCGCGTGGTATTGCCTGTCGTATTGCACTTGCAGGACCCTGGCCGGCGGGGACCTGGCCTGGTGTAAATTGCAAGTAGACTTGTCTTTCCTCTTCACACACGAAATGTCCCAACGGTCGAGTTGTCCCACTGCCACTGGTCGAGTTGTCCCACCGGTCGAGTTCTCCCGGCTCCCAACACTGCCCAAGGCCAGATGAACAATTTCATTTATCACTGTTGTTATTAAGAATGAAAATAAACGTTGAGTTTAATTTAATTTAATTTAATTTAATTGATTGCCAGTTACTAAATCTAAATGGTATAATAATTAATGGTCTCACTTCTCCGGTGTAAAAATATTGCTTTATTCAACCATGGCGGGAAAAAAAGGTATTCCTCCATGATTCAACGCATGCGGCGAAAGCCTATGTCAGTAGAGTATGTGCTTGTATGTGCTCAATTATCCACTGCATAGTCCAGAGAAGTTAGCAGTAGCACACCGAATAATTAGTGCTGGGCGAGAAGTGGATTTTGCTACTCGAGTACTCGCAAGGCGAGTAGAGTAGTCGAGTACTCACGAGTAGTTAACACTCAATTTCTTAATATTAGAGCAGAAAGACTGATGATACACGTACGTGTAGTGTACGACATAATTAAGTGACAACCCATTATTCAGCAGTGAAATAACCTTTCACTCAGTGCAACGTTTTGGGTCATTTACCTGAAATGTATTTGTTAGGACTAGAGTGAAATCTTGGGGAGAGTGAGGTGGATCAAATGATTGCTTGATTGTTAATTGCTTCATCAATTTATAACATCCAGACAAAAGACAACTTGAGTGCATAAACAGACCTACTTTTTCTAAATCTGCGCTGTAAAAACAAGTTGCTACTTGCGAGTACCTGCTCTACTTGTGCCTGGATGAGTACCTTACTCAAGTAGATGAAAAATCACGAGTAACACAAATTACTCATGAGTATTGAGTACTAGTACTCAAATACTCGCGTTACTCGCCCAGCAGTATGGATGATAAGTGAAACCGTTACACCGGCACACGCTTTTAAGTTAAATTAGCTCCACCCAGGCCAAATATTAAAAAAACGTGCTTAGCGTCATGCCTTTTTTTTTAAAGGAAAGAGAAGGGGTTTTTTTTGTTTTTTTTCAAAATGGTCGCCCGACACATCTTTATTCAAGTCATGTAGTGAACATGTCACAGCCTATCTTCCAATTTAAAATTAAAACATGGTTCACGAAGGATTAAAAATTAAAATTAATGTGGGTCGATCATGTATGCACCGTACACGACTACACGTCACACCCTAGCCTTCCTATTAGAACAAAAATATTTCCAGAGCATGTACACAGTGAGGCTAAAGTCTAAAATACGATCTTAAAATTGTATATCTTAACAAAATAAAAAATAAAAAAAAAATTTTTTTTTTTACCAAAATGGTCAAATTTATAATTTTTTTCAAAAAAAAAAGAAAAAAAAAGAAAAGTGGCCCCCAAAAAGGAAGCGGGCGGTGACGCTAAACATTTTTTTTAATTTTTTTTATTTGGCCTTATGTCCATTGAATGTTGAATTTCAAATCAATGTAACTTGATTCTACCTCCATGGTTTGATGTGACCTTTACTAATTAAAACACTAACTCCCTAGGGCGTGTCCAAAATCATATTAATTTGGGAGGGTTGGGGTTAATTAAATAAAATACAAGTTCTGACAATCCTAAGTTCCTAACCTTATCTAAGGGATTATTTTAACATCACCGAGCCGAGGCACTGGATCATTTTTAATGAAACTTGATCCGAGGCGGGTTCAGGCTGATGGTACCGGGAAGCACACCCACGCTTTTCCGGCCTTGCTCGCTGCTGACAGCAAACTGGGTGTTAAGTGAATAACAGTGTCAATCATCCTGTGAAATCTCGGCACCTGGTGTGATGTGGTTTTGAAGAAAAGTGGAATTTTGTATCAATTTTCACCTTTTATGGAATATTCAACAAATGATAAGGGTTATTAGGTAGGGACAATTTTTTATTTTTTTTCTGATTTATGGACAATTTTTAAATTTTTTCTGATTTATTTTTTTCAAAAAGATGCTACATCTTGTTAAACGAGCTGACCCTTCGCTGCTGAGGCAGGTCTTCAATAAGGTATGTTTAAGTAAAAGACTTAAAGGTAGGATTATACACCAAAACTTTTTGATATTTGCAAATGGTGACCTTTTGCAAATATCGAACAATTTACTACTGAATTATTATGAAATATCTTACTCATCTAAAAGTAAATAATGATTCTAGGCATCCAGCAAAAAGATTGTGAAAGATATCTTGTAATTATTCTGAAAAATTGAATTTTATAAAGAAAGCGATCGCAAACTTTTCTTTATAAAATTCAATTTTTATACACAAATAACATACGAATAACTGCTCAACGCCGGTTGAAAACAAACGCTGTTTTTCGTGCTTTTCTCGGCATCCATGATTGTAAAACTTTGGAAAGGTCAGTTAAACGATATTTACTAAGAAATACAACCCCCAAAATCTACCCATTCATTATAATTTAAGTAATTACCAATGGTGTATACTACCTTTAAAGAATAAAAGCTTCTCTTTCAGGTTTAGCCCTTCTATATGCATAAGTCGCTATATGTATTTGGGTCAGTTGGTCAGCAGCACAAAAATACACAGCGGTGTCTTTTTTGTGCATTGCACTAAGTACTCCTCGGAGGGATAATCAGATTGCAGTTTGTGCTGTCCAACGAAGTTGCCTTGTGGAAAAATTGTGCAATAAACTAACTGTAGTAATGAGGAGGTGCTGTTTTGTGCATAGTGGGTATCTCCTTGGGGGAATCCCTGTCCATTGTTCAGTGTAGTCCACAGGGTAGTGCATAGACAACCCAAAACAGCCCAACATGCGAGTCATTTTGTGCTTTCAAACAACTGTACGTACACTGAAGCTATGCAGAATTCAGTCCTTTTGATTTGAGGTGTGCAATCGCACCCCCACACCATTGCACGCCTAAAAGTGCTCATAATCGCACGCCTGAATATATATTTACATATATTTATGGCATAACTATACTACATAATTTGTGAAAAAAAAGTATTTAAAAGTCATTTAAGAGAAAATGGCTTTACTGTAAACTAACCAAGATAAATATTATTTTAAAAAATACCAAGTATTGTAAAAAAGAAAGAAAAAAAGAATCACGCGCCTTCAAAATGTACACGCCTAGAAAAAAATCCTGAATGTGCACAAAACAAACAGGCCCATAGGTAAAAAGGAGAAACTAGGTTGGCCCTTTGGCTCTAGCATAGAATCAATGGTTTCACTGATGTTTTTGTGCAATTCAGTATGCAGGAGTGGACAAAGAAGGTGAGAAATTCATGACGTTGGAGGATTTCATCCGAGGTTTCCTCGGCATGCAACCTGAGAGGAACTACAACCCTATCACCATGAAGCTGTTGGCTGGTGTAGCTGACCAGACTAAAGATGGGTAAGACATAACCGTTTTCCTCAGGCCAGCGTTCTCCCCAGGCCAGCGTTCTCCTCGGGCCAGCGTTCTCCTCGGCCAGCGTTTATCTCAGGCCAGCGTTTTCCTCAGGCCAGCGTTCTCTTCAGGCCAGCGTTCTCTTCAGGCGCCAGCGTTCTCTTCAGGCCAGCATTCTCCTCAGACGCCAGCGTTCATCTCAGGCCAGCGTTCTCCTCAGGCCAGCGTTCATCTCAGGCCAGCGTTTTCCTCAGGCCAGCGTTTTCCTCAGGCCAGCGTTCTCTTCAGGCCAGCATTCTCCTCAGGCGCCAGCGTTCTGCTCAGGCCAGCATTCTCCTCAGGCCAGCATTCGTCTCAGGCCAGCGTTCTCTTCAGGCCAGCATTCTCCTCGGGCGCCAGCATTCGTCTCAGGCCAGCATTCTCTTCAGGCCAGCATTCTCCTCAGGCGCCAGCATTCTCCTCAGGCGCCAGCATTCGTCTCAGGCCAGCGTTCTCTTCAGGCCAGCATTCTCCTCGGGCGCCAGCGTTCTCCTCAGGCCAGCGTTCATCTTGGGCTATATAATTCGCGCCATATCAGCAGTCTATATAAGACTCCGTTATTGTTATTGTTATTATTATAGTGATTTTTTTGTTGGTCTCCTTAATTTCAGCCTGATCTCCTTCATAGAGTTCCAAGCCTTTGAGGCGTTGCTGTGTTCGCCTGATGCCTTACACATGGTGGCCTTTCAGCTCTTCGACACCAATGGCTCAGGATTCGTTTCATTTGGTAGGTCGTCTTTAATTTATCACGTGATATTTCCTAATTTGCAAAGTCCAACCCACAGCAGTAGATTTCAACCACTTAATACCATTATTATTATTTTTAATTTTTTCTACAATCGCCTATCACAAGGCCAAAAGCCACTCGAGGTTTGGGCTTCGAAGGAAAGTGTGGAAGAACCAGCCCCTCGCACTGAAACAAGACAAATAATCTGATCTCTTCAAAGTATGAATAGGGTTAGGATGAGTAACTAGTCCACTGCAAGGCATTATGCCTCTACCCATATTAGGCAAAGAAGTGCAGAAACGACAATTCATTGAGCCTAAAATTGGGGTTGAAAGGTATGACAAAAGTACCATCCCATACCTTACCAAATTGCTCAATATGCACACTTGACCATTGAAAGCATTGAAAATATATTGAGATACATTGTGGTATGTGTTCATGCAGTGTTTATCATGTTTGATAACATTTTGTTTCAAATTTTGTTTCCAATTTAAGTCGGGAGTTTAAGATCGTTGGGTTGTTCTACAGGTCTTGGGTTCGAGTCCAGCCCATGGTTATGGTGCCAGTGTCCTTGGGCAAGACACTTTGTCACTCTAAATTGGTACCTTTGAGGACAGAGATGGTTATACCGTGATTGACTTTAGCTGCTTTGTGCCAAATATGTCAGAATCGCGTTGTATTCTCCCAAGCGAGCTGAGATGGTCATTGAAATGTACATGGGTTCAGTGACCAGTGGTAATAACGATGTAGCACCTTGAGAACTAATGCTGGTGGATAGTGCTGGGCGAGTAGTGATTTTTCCCACTCGAGTACTCACGAAAAAATTACTCGCGATTAATCGAGTACTCGCGAGTAGTTGTCACAATTTTCACAAGGGGTAAAATGACGGTCACACATGTGTTTATCACCAAGTGTTTTCATTCAAAGCACAACGGTAATTTCACAGCGACTTCTGCAGCAATTTGGTTTCCTTTATCGCTCAAGTTCCAATTCACAAGCATCCAAAATAAAAATCTCTTCTGTATATCAAGTCAACTCTACCTGTATGTTGTCTGATTACGTTGTCTGAAAAGAAACTATATCAGTGACTGAACTCACTGCTTAATTAATTTACGATCCCACGGACCCAAACCTGGAATGTGGTTTTGAAACCTGATATCTGCAGGAGAGATATTTGCTTCCATTGTATAAACTCTGCAGTCAGAAACATTTTGCAGTCGGCAATTTTTGTTACATTTTGTGTCGGCTCACTCAAAGGATTTAGTTTGTTGAACCTTATTTATTTTGGAAAAAGACGTGCCATTGTAGGCCTGCAATTATGAGGAGCGGCAAGTCAATTCATTTCGTGTCGTTACATCTTACGACCACAACTCGCAAGTACCTATTGCTACTCGGGCTGGCACGAGTACTCGAATAGTTATTACCGCGATTAGTTTAACAAGTAGTAAAAATTGATCTTGAGTAATGACTTAATCGAGTTACTCGCCCAGCGCTACTGGTGGACATGTCCGGTTTTTTTTTAAAACCTGCAGAATTATTTGTTTTCTTATAGAGGAGTTTAGGAAAGTGTACAGTTCCACTGAGGTACTCCAACAGATTCCCTTTGACTTCAACTGTGCATTTGTGAGCCGTCACTTCGGCAAAGACAAGAAGAAAGAGTTGTCGTATGCGGAGTTTACACAGTTTCTTTGGGTAAGGTGTTTGATTTTAAACCAATCTCAATTTGAGCATGCTATCAATTCTGTTTGTAATGCAGACATATCGTATACCCGTCCTCAATAGAAATTTAGATTTCTCCATTCTCATATTTTACAATTCTATAGAAACAGGCATTCAATTGTCAATTTGTAATTTTTAAAACTTTTTTATTATTGAATTGAAAAAATTAATGGTAGGATACACCATTTGCAGATATCAAACAATTTAATTATTAAGAAATGTCTTACTTATTTGAAAGTAAATAATGATTGTAGGCATCCAGCAAAATGATTGCGCTAGATATCCTGTAATTGTTCCAATCTTTTGAATTTTATTTAAAAAACATCACGATCCTCGAAAGGTGGTCGCGATTAAAAAAAAAAAATAACATCATAAGAATAACTGCCCAACACCGGTTAAAAACAAAAGCCGTTTTTCTTGCTTTTCTCAGCATTCATGATTGTAAAACTTCAGACAGGTCAGTTAAACAATATTTACTATAGAACCCCCCCCCCCCCCCCCCCCCCCCCCCCCCCCCCCCCCCCCAAATCCACCCATTCGTGATAATTCAAGCAATTACCAATGGTGTATCCATACCTTTAAGATTTGCAGAAAAGTAACAAAAACAAGAACCAATAAATAAGTTTTAAATAAGCCAATAAATGATAAGTTATTAAATATAAACCCAGGAATTTAAGCACTGACAATACTTCGAATCGGACTTAATCTTAAAAATTAAAAATTAAAATTGTTCAATTCTTATTTGTAGGTTCTACAAGAGGAACACGCGAGGCAAGCGTTTGACATGTTCGACAAGAACAACCTTGGGGTCATCAACGCCTTGGAATTCCGCAAGATCATGACCACAATCAAGTCCCACCTGGTCACGGACTACGTTGCCGAAAACCTTGTTTCGGTAGGTGTCATTTTGTGAAGTCGCTATGCCTACTAGACTAGTCCACAACAGGCATCCAGATATTATGGACTGTTTTACTGCTAGATAGCCCCATCCTAGCGGTCACGTGGTTATCTTGCAGAATTGAACCCTAACCATCCAGGATATTTATATTTTGGCTAGAGACCCCGCCAGATACAGCAACATGCACCAAATGACTAACCTGCCCAGTGCAGCAAGATCCATCGGGTCAACAAATCTCAGGCCAAAATTGTCTTAGAGTTTGTGGTCACCCAACACTCTGAGGCCTGAAGACGTTAAAACCTTTTTTTGAAACGAAAAAAAACCCACTAAAAGTAAACAATAGGTCTCTTTTTCACAATAAAAAACGTGATAAGTCCACTTTTCACGTTTGTCAAAGTATCAACGATACAACGAAAGTTTTTTGTGTTTTCGGGCTTCAGTGCAACGCAGCAGGATTCATCTCTGGCATAGTTCAATAGGGACTATATGTGACCTGTCACCACAATATGAGAGTAAAGTCGGAAAAATTGAAAATTGAGATATTGGTATTTTCAATTTCTTCAGAAAGAGAGCTTCCCAATGATATATAACACTTAGGGGTTTTGCGATAAATACATTTTACAGCGCTCCAGAAAGTCACAGGTTTCACAAAACGTGTTTGTGAGAAAACTTACTTATAAACATCCTAAACAAAACACACACAAGATTGCTAAACAGGACAAGTAAGGTTTTGTTGAGCATAGCAACGACTATGTTCTAATCATTATTTCTTCTTGAAACTTCCCACACATACAAACTATTGTATAATCAACATAATATCAAAATTTCGAAAACGTGGGACAGTTACAAAGACCTAATTTGCATATTTAATTACCGTGTTAATTAGACCACTGATGGACTTTAATCCAAACACAAACTATGCAAACACTACTCAAAATCACGTAATTTAAGAGGTTTTTGATCATCTGATTGCACAAAAAATTGGAATATGTAGAGGAGGACTTAGGCTTTCTAAATTACGCAAAATCTCAAAATTGACCACCCCTTCATATTTTGACTTTGGATGGCCATATCTCCAAATCACATTGTGCGACTTTACTCTCATTTTGTGGTGACAGGTCACATATTTGCACTGGTGTTGCTGGTGAATCCATCAAAGCGTAAGAGACATTTTCCACTGTACTGTCAGGTATCTGGCATGATTTAGGGTTCATTTATAATATCTGTCGTGCCTATATATGGCAGTATTTTCAAAAAAATGTCCACCACGTGACCACTAAGATGGCGGGTTCCATTAAACAGTCTATGGCAATATCAAACATGTTTGCGGTCATTAGCTGATATCGAACGTGCTAACCCCCAAACGGGACCGTTAAAAAAACAAACTTGCATCTACACTTTACCAGTTTGCGCCGGGAATGGTTTTTTTTATTGACCGGGCCCAGAAGGTAGATTGTTTTTATTTTCGAACCTCAATCCGAGGCAGGTTCAGGCCAGCATCTGTGGGTAGCATACCCTGATATTTCCGGCCTTGCTCGCTGACAGATATTTCTGTTCTTTCGCGTGATGTCTTTATCCATCATCTGTTTTGAATCCCTGAAAATTTTTGCATGTATACACGTCATCCAATTCAAACTGGTTAAGACTTAAAAAAACAAAAACAGTTTTGTTGTTAATTTTATCCACAGGTTGCGGGAGGGGAAACTAAACATCTAGTCAGCTTTCCGTATTTCAACGCTTTCAACTCGCTACTCAGCAGAATGGACCTGATGAAGAAAATCCACTCGGACATGACAAATGCGGACCCTGACGCAGGCGTCACGAAAGGTAACACAGATCTTCCCTGACTGCTGCACTATCAGGTCCATTGTGCAGTGCAGCTACTGGACAAAGGCTGCTGTGCAGGCATGCGTAAATAGTTCGGTACGGTAAGAATTAATACTGGCGTCACAGCACAGTTCCTGGTCAACTGTAAGTGTATGTACCTGTACACCTTGTGTGTCCCCACTATCAAGCATGGTCAGTCATCACTGCACTGATACTGAACAATGCAATGCAATGCATTGTGACCCATCTGTACCAAGTCAATCAAACTTCAACTGTTAGAGTTTGGCAGGTTCAGTACAGTTAGGTTCAGTACAGTGCTACCAATACTTACTAAAACCTGTATACTTTCTAGTGCGAGAGCCTAGGGGTTATAGTTAACTACTGAACCTGTACTGTGTAAGCTGTTGAAGTTTGTTAGGTTTCTAGTGCGAGAGCCTTGGAGGTTAGGGTTAACTACTGAACCTGTGTGAGCTGTTGAAGTTTGGTTTGTTAGGTATGCTTTCTAGTGCGAGAGCCTAGGTGGTACTAGGGTTAACTACTGAACCTGTGTGAGCTGTTGAAGTTTGGTTTGTTAGGTTTGGTATGCTTTCTAGTGCGAGAGCCTAGGTGGTACTAGGGTTAACTACTGAACCTGTGTGAGCTGTTGAAGTTCGTTAGGTTTGGTATGCTTGGTTAAGGTTAAAAACATTTACAAGAACTCTTGTTTTCTTTGTCTTATTTTGCAGAGGAGTATTTACACGTTGCTCAAGGGTTCTCACAGATTACACCGCTTGAAGTCTCTATCTTGTTTCACCTTTGCTGTTTGGAAAGTTCAACAGGGTAAATCAATAATTTGTCTTTAATTGTTCATTATTGTTCGGTACATGTATTAATACCAGTGTACTGTGTAAAGGGAAGCACCGTTTGTAGAAATCGAAAAAATTTACTACTGAATTAGTAAGCAATATCTTACTTATTTGAAAGTAAATAACGATTCTAGGCATCCAGCAAAATAATTGCGCTTGATATCGCGAAAAAAAAAAAGAATAACATAAGATCCACTGCACGACGCCGGTTGAAAACGATCGCCTTTTTTCTTGCTTTTCTCAGCATCTATGATTGTAAAACTTCAGACAGGTCAGTTAAGCTATTACACCAATGGTGTATCCTACCTTGAATTATCAGGAATGGGTGGATTTGGGGGGGTTGTAATTTATAGTAAATATCGTTTAACTGACCTGTACGATGTTTTACAATCAGGGATGCTAAGAAAAGCAAGAAAAGCGGCGTTCCTTTTTAACCGGCGTCCCTTTTTAACCGGCGTCGTGCAGTTGTTTTTGTTGTTCTTGTGTTTTTTCGCGAGTGAATATTTATTTTATAAAATTCAATTTTTAGGAACAATTACATGATATCTAGCGCAATTATTTTGGTAGTAATTCATAATTCAGTACTTTTGTTTTATCTGCAATTGGTGTATCCTACTTTTACTCAGTTAGCACCAGAGGACATGTTTTTTTCTGCGCGTCGTTAAAATTATCCCGGTGCGAACTGGTTAACATGCCAACAATCTCTCTGTTGGCCCACCTACCAGTTGTGCTTTGCCAAATCAGTTACTAGTGCAGAAAGTGGACCAAGTGGAAATTGACATGCGTCCTTAAATTTGACATAATATTTGATAAGAACACCCAAATATTAAGAAAAAAAACAATCTAAGATAAGGAAGAGTGTGCTTTGTATTTTTTTGAACCAAATTAAACCCAATCCACATGTTTTTTTACTTGCGAATGAAAAATATCTTTCAACGTATTATTTGTTTTTCTACACACTGTATCTAAAACAAAATGCACACACAAAATTAGGTTGGTTGGCCGTTTATTTTAGGCAAACCATTTGAAAAATGAGACCGTGATGGCAAAATGAGACTGAAGAGGGAATAATCTGCAGTGAAGATACATTCAAAAAGCCAAATTTATGACAAAACAAAAATTGTGCATTTTTTTATTTTGTTTTTTATTGTAAACAGCCGTATCACGATGGCCGACATAGACAGAGTCGCCCCTAAAAACGACCTGGTCGGCGAACTTCAGATACAACAGCCCAAGCATCAGGTGAAAAGGACAGTCGTAATACAAATGGCTGAGACCGTCTACAGGTTTGGCTTGGGAGCCATTGCCGGGGGTGAGTGATTGTAAGCTTTGGGTCAAGGGTTAAAATGGGTCATAGGTTAAAATGGCATCAGATCATCTATGGATTCAGGATATCTCCATAATTTATACTGCTGGTTTCTGATGGATTCAGGACACCAGCAGTTTTTGCATGACAAACTTGGTTGGGTTTGGCAGATCTTGACACTTTCTATTAAAAGTACTAAAAGGGTTAGTGTTATAAAAAAAATATGTTTCACAATTTTCTTTTCGCCATCAGCTATTGGTGCCACAGCGGTTTACCCCATCGATTTGGTGAAGACACGGATGCAGAACCAGCGTGGAGGATTGGTAGGGGAACTCATGTATGAGAACAGCTTGGATTGCTTCTCTAAGGTCATCCGACACGAGGGCTTCTTTGGTCTCTACAGAGGTAAGGCAGAGGAAAGGTAACAGAGAGGTCATCATGCATGACACCAGTAATGGTTAGCACCAGTTAGTTTCCCAAATTGTGACATTTGTGACTAGATATCTAATATGTGATATCCAATATATCACATGCTGTTGTGTTGTGTAATGCACGTGAAAGAACCCAGTAACACTCATCGCTAAGAGAAGGGGTTTTGCCCCGGTGTTCCTGGCAGCGCCTCGGAATAGGCAACTAGATTTATTGGCGCTTTACAAATGCAGATTGGATTGGATTGGATTGGACATGCTTTGTCAATTGAACGGGCCCAGGCGCGGGAATGGTTTTCACGAACATCTATCCGAGGCAAGTTCAGGCCGTCATCTATGGGTAGCTTCTGTCAGCGAGATAATCGCTGACGGATATTTCCGGCCTTGACGACTCATGACGCTGTTTCTCATGTTCATCTCGACAGGTTTGCCTCCCCAGTTACTGGGTGTGGCCCCAGAGAAGGCCATCAAGCTAACCATGAACGACTTTGTCCGAGATCGTCTCAGGAGGAAAGATGGTATTCCGCTCTGGGCAGAGTTTTTGGCCGGTGGATGCGTAAGTCTCAACCCTAACTCTCAACCCTAACTCTCAACCCTAACTCTCAACCCTAACTCTCAACCCTAACTCTCAACCCTAACTCTCAACCCTAACTCTCAACCCTAACTCTCAACCCTAACTCTCAACCCTAACTCTCAACCCTAACTCTCAACCCTAACTCTCAACCCTAACTCTCAACCCTAACTCTCAACCCTAACTCTCAACCCTAACTCTCAACCCTAACTCTCAACCCTAACTCTCAACCCTAACTCTCAACCCTAACTCTCAACCCTAACTCTCAACCCTAACTCTCAACCCTAACTCTCAACCCTAACTCTCAACCCTAACTCTCAACCCTAACTCTCAACCCTAACTCTCAACCCTAACTCTCAACCCTAACTCTCAACCCTAACTCTCAACCCTAACTCTCAACCCTAACTCTCAACCCTAACTCTCAACCCTAACTCTCAACCCTAACTCTCAAGGTGGTGTACACGAAAACTGTGTTGAAATTGGAAGGTTCAGGATGAAAAAGAATGTTGCAACCTGGCGCTGTGTTTTCTTCATATATCATCTCAATCTGTCCAAAATATTGAAAAGACACGAATCTGGGATTGTGAAACATTTCCTATTTTGTTCGGAAATACATCAGAAAATACACAACCGCTAAAAGTAGCGTCAGGATACTACATTTTTTTCCTTTATAACTGTTCAGGTTAATCTTCCTCGTCTTCTACACTTTGTAACCCTTCAAGTTTTGCAAAACCACTGTTGTCAAAAGTTTAACCCTTGACGCCGGTATTAATTCCTGACTCACCGGATGTATACGCATGTCTGCACAGCAGCCTTTGTTCAGCAGCTGCACTGCACAATGGACAAGAGCGTGCAGACAGTGACGCGAGCTGTATTCTATGGCATAGCACACCTGATTAACAACATCATTCCGAACGGATTAGCAGGCCGCGGTCATAGCTGCTCCCCGGCGTCAAGGGGTTAAACTTCAAATGCCTTTGAGGTAATCTTCTGTGGAGTATCGGATAACACTTCAAATCCCTGTCTTATTATTTGTGTGGTTAAAAAGCTTAGGATAAAAACAGGCAGATTCTTACACAGTTTTACCGTCGTTGCTTCACCCCGTTTCTTTATTTAGGCTGGTGCCTCTCAAGTGATGTTTACCAACCCATTAGAGATAGTGAAGATTCGGTTGCAGGTCGCCGGTGAGATTCAGACAGGCCCCCGAGTCAGCGCAGTCGCAGTAGTCCGGCAATTGGGATTATTTGGCTTGTATAAGGTGAGCATGATTGACTTCCATCAATGTTTATTCCACACGGAGTACTACACTCGTGTCATATTCAGTATTTTAATTTCATTGTCTTTTTTTTTTACTTCAGGGAGCCAGAGCCTGCTTACTTCGTGATATCCCATTCTCAGCAATCTACTTTCCTGCCTACGCACACCTCAAGAAAGCCCTCTCCGATAAGGACGGTCACAACAATCCTCTCTCCTTGCTGACTGCTGCCACGATGGCTGGTAAATAGTCTGGTTCCTATAGACCCAACAAACATTCAGACTATTTCTGATGAATTATTAGGTCCGGTAGCCGCCAATGTCACGTGACGGAAGGAATGCTGCCCGTTCCCGAAAATCAGAGTTGTATGGGAGCCCTTGCAAGTTCTTTCACGAGTCCAGTCACGAGTCCAGTCGCGAGTCCAGTCGCGAGTGCAGTCGCGAGTGCAGTCGCGAGTCCAGCCGCGAGTCCAGCCGCGAGTCCAGCCGCGAGTCCAGCCGCGAGTCCAGCCGCGAGTCCAGCCGCGAGTCCAGCCGCGAGTCCAGCCGCGAGTCCAGCCGCGAGTCCAGCCGCGAGTCCAGCCGCGAGTCCAGCCGCGAGTCCAGCCGCGAGTCCAGCCGCGAGTCCAGCCGCGAGTCCAGCCGCGAGTCCAGCCGCGAGTCCAGCCGCGAGTCCAGCCGCGAGTCCAGCCGCGAGTCCAGCCGCGAGTCCAGCCGCGAGTCCAGCCGCGAGTCCAGCCGCGAGTCCAGCCGCGAGTCCAGCCGCGAGTCCAGCCGCGAGTCCAGCCGCGAGTCCAGCCGCGAGTCCAGTCGCGAGTCCAGTCGCGAGTCCTTTCATAAAGTCAGTCGCGAGTCCTTTCATAAAGTCAGTCGCAAGTAATTGTTTGAACAATGACAAAAGAATGCTTTTGTTAACAGTTTATTTGAATAGCTAGTGACTTGACTTGAGACCGAAGAAATTGTGATGGACTTGCAGGGACTTTCAGGGACTCGAGCTGAAAATGTCCGAAGTTTTCCGAATATGTTCCATTGACATTTGGGCATTACGTTCGTGATGGTCGAGTGTTTCCGGGAGTGAAGCGGTTGTAAGGTTGTAATGTTAACAAAATGTCCATCGATACCGATTTTCTGGTTTGCATAAAATCAAAGCTCGCAATAGCAAACGCCAACATCAGATAAAATGCCTAATATCACTATTTAAAGCCAAAGTTGTTATTATTTGAATTGTTGCATCATCTGGTCAGCAAACGCGATAGGCTAGTTGCTCCATTTTAATAAATGCATTGAACTGTTGCGAATGACGTTTTTATGTTACGTATTTGCTAGGACCTCCCGCTGCCTACCTAGCCACACCTGCCGACGTCATCAAGACGAGGTTACAAGTTGTTGCTAGGCCAGGACAGCAGACGTACTCTGGGATTTCTGACTGTATCCGCAAGATCTATGCCCAGGAAGGCTTCAGGGCGTTCTTCAAAGGCGGTCCCGGTTAGTGAACAGAACAAAGATGGAATTGTTTGAACCATTCCCCTTCAAACAGCAATCTATAAGCCCACCTCAACCCTCTGTCTCACCCTTTTCTTCACACTTCTATGCTGTTCCTCAATCTATCTCTTCACTCTGACTCGCATCACCCTGTTCCTGACCCCCCCACCCTCTTCCTGACCCCCACGCTCTTCCTGACCCCCACGCTCTTCCTGACCCCCACGCTCTTCCTGACCCCCACGCTCTTCCTGACCCCCACCTTCTTCCTGATAGATCCCCACCCTCCTCCTGACCCCCACCCTCTTCCCGACCCCCACCTTCTTCCTGACCCCCACCTTCTTCCTGACCCCCACCTTCTTCCTGATCCCCACCCTCCTCCTGACCCCACCCTCTTCCTGACCCCCACCTTCTTCCTGACCCCCACCTTCCTCTTGACCCCCACCCTCTTCCTGACCCCCACCTTCTTCCTGACCCCCACCTTCTTCCTGACCCCCACCTTCTTCCTGACCCCCACCTTCTTCCTGATCCCCACCCTCCTCCTGACCCCCACCCTCCTCCTGACCCCCACCCTCCTCCTGACCCCCACCCTCCTCCTGACCCCCACCCTCCTCCTGACCCCCACCCTCCTCCTGACCCCCACCCTCTTCCTGACCCCCACCCTCTTCCTGATCCCCACCCTCTTCCTGATCCCCACCCTCTTCCTGATCCCCACCCTCTTCCTTATCCCCACCCTCTTCCTGACCCCCACCCTCTTCCTGACCCCCACCCTCTTCCTGACCCCCACCCTCTTCCTGACCCCCACCCTCTTCCTGACCCCCACCCTCTTCCTGATCCCCACCCTCTTCCTGACCCCCACCCTCTTCCTGACCCCCACCCTCTTCCTGACCCCCACCCTCTTCCTGACCCCCACCCTCTTCCTGACCCCCACCCTCTTCCTGACCCCCACCCTCTTCCTGACCCCCACCCTCTTCCTGACCCCCACCCTCTTCCTGACCCCCACCCTCTTCCTGACCCCCACCCTCCTCCTGACCCCCACCCTCTTCCTGACCCCACCCTCTTCCTGACCCCCACCCTCTTCCTGACCCCCACCCTCCTCCTGATCCCCACCCTCTTCCTGACCCCCACCCTCTTCCTGACCCCCACCCTCCTCCTGATCCCCACCCTCCTCCTGATCCCCACCCTCTTCCTGACCCCCACCCTCTATCTGACCCCCACCCTCTTCTTGACCCCCACCCTTCCACTGTCCATCATCCACATCCCTATCCTCTGCCTCACGCCACTTTCTGCCTAACCTCAACTCAGTGCCTCACCCTATCCTGTTCCTAACCCCAACCGTGTTCCTAACCTCCACCCTGTTCCTAATCCACCTCCATGTTCCCAATCACAAATTACGTTTGATATTTTATTCCGCTACAGCTCGAGTGTTACGGTCATCGCCCCAATTTGGCGTCACCCTTCTTATGTACGAGGTCCTGCAGAGATACCTGTACATTGACTTTGGAGGCCGGTAAGTATCAATATAGCAATTTGTGGCTTGGGCATATGGGCATATTGGGCCCTGCAGTGGTGAAAAAATTTTACAAAACATTGGTTGCTGTAACTTTTGGGCAGTTTAACTGGTATGCAGTGATTTTTAAATGTTAAATAATGTGAACATTTCACTCAGTGAGTTACAGCGGCTCTATGTCACTTCCTAGATTGGCTCCCATCTTCTCTCCAAATTGAATTTCAGAAAATAAGTCTAGACCCCAGCTCAGACGAGGTCCCAATTTTAATGACATTTGCTAGCCTCACCAATGGTTACCTGTTAATAATATTATACTTCTGTGCTTTCTACTGACGTTGAATTTACTACGTTTATCTGTTTTTCAATTTGTTTTATTCCTCTGTGGTTTCACAGGTAACTATTAATTTTGTGAGGATAGAAAAGATTTTTTTAAAGCATGTATAAACCTACCTCCGGCAAGCTCCAGTTCTTTCCAACTTTTACCGACTGCCAGTGACATAACAATAGAAATCGCAATGCGCACGCAACTGTTTATTATTATTGCTTTTATTATTATTATTAGTTCTTACTGGCAATTAAACCAAGGATTCCTCATGAGCGCCCTGGGCACTGTAGCTCGCAAGCCCGAAAAAAACTTGTACTTAAGACAGTGAGAAGAAGGTACAGTTCTAGAGGTGGGAGGAAAACCCCAGAATAATATCCTGGGGGAAAAACCGAGAGTGGATTCAAACCTGGGTCACAGCGGTGAAAGGCGAGGAAAGAACCGCTACGCCAACCCGACTGCCGTTGACGCAAACGCAACCATAACAAAAGTACTTATAGCACAATATTCGGCTACCGTCAGGGCTAATCGAAGAGGGTTTAAATTCAGGTTTAGTCACTAATAACCAAAAACCTTTTCCCTTTCTTTCAAGGCGTCCTGAAGGCTCAATGATCAAGCCCAGTACCCACGTAGCGGACTTACCGCCAGTCAACCCGGATCACATCGGTGGTCTCCGACTCGCCGTGGCAACCTTTTCAGGGGTGGAGACCAAGTTTGGCCTGTTTCTGCCTAAATTTAGGAATCCGTTGGCAACCGCAGCCCAGACCAGCTAGTAATGCAGTTTATTGAATATTGTTCACTTCAAAACACGATTGGTTTGTTTTTTCGGTTTTTTTTTTTAATTGAGACGCAAGTGACTATAAAGATCAACTCCAATTATATAGGGATAGAAGACCACTTCGAAGTAATAAATAGGCCATCAGCCTCGGTCTAAACATTTGGCCGCCGGTATCAAATGATCGAGAGGAGTTAATGCTTCTAGCGATTTTTGGCAAGGTATGCACACCTATCTTTAGCACTGTGAATGCTGTAAATTTCGAGAAAATAATCTAAGATTTGTTTTCTTGACCCAACTAGTAATGGTATTCTTTTATTCTCTTCTTCCAAATGACAGCTTGTAAGAAGGAATAATCTCAGGAGTTTAGAGTTATTACTATCTTTACACCAAGTAAGACTTTGGTTGGTAATTTTTAGATAGTTTCAAAAGATGTACTGCCTCTTTTTAAAGGTGACTTCCTAAGAGTTTTTGGGTACTTTCTGCAACAAGCTTTAGATTTTTCAACTGCTCTCAAAGTCTGGCAATATGATAAAACAGGCTTGGAAATAGTTGGCTCCGTTGTAGAACAACAGAACGATGAACACAAAATGGTATTTTTTCCACTTTATTTGTCAAAATCCACATTTCTGTGAATGAAACCTGAAACTTTAGGTATTAAAGAATGTCATTCATGAAAAAAAATGTAAATCTTTTTTCGATGAAATGTTCACCCTCTTAACGTTGAGCGGGCCATTACATGATAGTGCACAGTGTTTTTTTAGCTGGTCACATATAACGTTGGTTTAGAGATGGATCTATTAACAATTTGTTTGCACAGGCCCCAAAAATTCTCTATAATAAAATTCTCTATAATATTTATTTATATGTCACATGGCTAGGCATGCAGTTTTACTGTCCTACCTGTTAAAAAAAAAATTACATGTACAAAGGTCACAGTACGGTTAAAACATTCTAGACTATTCAGGAAGTTGTCTTTTGTTTTTAATGTTAAAACACTTTTCATTGTAGAAACTTTGCCAAAAAAATGTACAAAAGCTAAAATAGATTTGTAAAAGCATATTTTTGTCTCTCCATTCACATGAAAAATACTTTAGTTAACATAGAACTTGCAAGGTTAGTATTAACAGAAAAATACAACTCAAGTTTGCCCATTTATCGAAGAAATGGTTCGAAATAAGTATCTGCAATAATGTTCAATTGTTAGGTGTTTAACCAGTTCGCGCCGGATGACGTATATAAACGCAAAGTTTTCCCCAAATTCAAAACGGATGACGCATAAACACGCCAAGTTCAAGTTTGGAAATGTCCGTCAGCAGCGAGCAAGACCGGAAATGCGTGGGTGTGCTTCCCGGCACTATCTGCCTGTACCCGCTTCGGATTGAGTTTCGTTAAAAATAATCCCGCCCCTCGGCTCGGTGATGTTCAAATAATCCCGGCGCGAACTGGTTAAAAAGCCACAGTTCTGAGAAAAACCGGAGGAAACTCAACGTTACGAACAGTGTTCTCTGCCCATCTTCTCAGATCCACACATCTCACTAAAGAGTATTACCGTGGTGTTTAACCTCAAACTACTTATTTCATCACGAGCAAGGCCGGAAATATCTGTGAGCGACCGGCTCACAGCGAGCAAGGCCGGAAAACATCAAGGTGTGCTACCCACACATGCCGGCCTGAACCCGTCTCGGATCGAGGTTCATAAAAAATAATCCCACGCCAAATGTCCAAATAATCCTGGTGCTACATGGTTAATAATAATTATCATTTGTTTAAATCGCGTAAGTTATCCACATTTGCCTGCAATAAGAAATGACATACATACTACGTTCAAATTAAAATGAGTTGGTGTAAACATTTCAGATACCAGTATTATTAATTGCCAATTATTAATTTTTTCGATAAAAAAAAGGCTGATTTGCTGTGCTTTCTGAAGGGTAAATAACTCGTGCATGAACAAAAAGTGTCTTACTTTTTGAAGTTGTAATTTAAAATGGCTGTGATTGGAAGGTACGTCATTGCAAGATTTGCTGTTTTCGAGCTGATTGCAGTATGTTATTTTGTCAAGATGTGAATATGAATATGAATATGAAAGCATTACCGTCAATTTATTTATGTGTTGAGCGGAATGTTTTGACAGAAGTTGTAGATTACCTTTGGTTTTTTAAACGATTTTGTAAATTAAGAAATATTTATCTTAGATTTCTATGCCGAGTGTATTTAGTTCATATGCTCAAAGAGCGAAGTAGACTAGTTTGTGTTTCATGCAAATTAGTCAGAGAATAGCGGAGTTGGGGTATACGACTAATATGTAATCAACTATTCATCTTTTAAACAGTGAACAAAAATCTGAAATTCAAAAGGAAACCGGTAAAAACAAAAAAAGTGAATTTTCTACTCTTTTCGATCATCGTCCAAAATGGCAAAGTTATGGAAAAATGAAGTCCAGAAATGGCAGTATTTGATGCAGTGTTTTTCATTGTGTTTAGTTTTATTAACAAGCCAATTTTCATTGCCATACCTTGCACCAAAGTTATCGTTGATATAAGACTTTGTTCTGTCACGTATCAAAAGTGTTCTTTTCAACGACTCAATTATTAATTAAAATACTATAACTTTAAACCAAATTTTCTCTTTTTTCTTCTTTTCAATACTCAACTACTCAACATCGTAACTTTTAAACCTAAAGTTGTATCAACATGGGTTTTTTACCAAATTAAAGCTTAAAGGTAGGATACACCATTGGTAATTGCTTGAATTATCAGGAATGGGTGGATGTAAAGGTAGGATACACCATTGGTAATTGCTTGAACTATCGGGAATAGGTGCATTAGGGGGCTGTATTTTAAAATATCGTTTAACTGATCTGTCTGAAGTTTTACAATTGTGGATGCCAAGAAAAAGTAAGAAAAGCGATTATTTTCAACCGGCGTCGAGCAGTTCTTCTTGTTCTTAGTTTTTTTTGCGAGCGCAGGATATCACTAGCACCATCATTTTGCTGGATGCCTAGAATCATTATTCACTTTTAAATGAGTAAGATACTTCTTAATAATTTAGTAAATAAATTTGATATCTGCAAACGGTGTATTCTACCTTTAAAGTAAATAAATTAAAATACAAGAAACTCTAAAGTTACTCAATATTTAATCAAGTTGAGGCTTGAAATTTACACACGTGTAAATGCGAAGTGGCTGCAGCCGCTACAATAGACTTGTGTATAATTTTAAGCCTTAGCCAAGTAATTCAGAAACAGCCATAGCTTAAGCTCTGTAAGGCATGAAATGCAAAATGGCACCTATGCAAATGTAATATATAAAATGATGGATTTTCGTTTAAATTCAAAATTTTAATCAGTATTAAAGTACTAAAGGATTGGATTATGATTGGATATTCTTTTTGAGGGGATTGGGTTAAGTTGATAAATGACAATATTTTGCATGTTTTTGTCATGAATAAAAAAAGTACACATGTCAGCAGCCATACTTGTTATAAAAAATAAATTTTGAAATTACAAACTCAACTTTTGTGCTGGTCGAACACTTTTTACATGCAAGGTTTCTTTCATTTAGAATTTTGTGCAGGTAATGTCTGTTACACAACACAGGTTTTTATTGAATACATTGGTAAACGATTGCTGTGAATATCTTGATTGGTTTACTGAGCATGTGACCTGCTGCCACGGAAACGGCGTAAAGTCCACTATATGCTATATTGAGTTATGATTGAAAATAGCCGATTTGACAGTGGGGAATCAATTCCCACATGTTTTCTTTCGAACTACGAAGTATTTCTTTTGCAAAATATTAGCAGAAAAAACACTTTTTTGATTTTACTGAGTGTACCCAAGAAGTAAAATGTAGCGAAATTAAGGGAAATATGAAAATATCACCGCTGGTTTTGCTCAATATTAGATATTTTTTAAATACCGTACCCAATAAATTAGATATCATTTTAAAGCTAAGAATTCAAGAAATCTGGAAATATCAAGATGTCAACTTTACTCTGATTTCATGGGAGCCGGTCATATAATGCTTTTTCAGGAAATGAACATAAAAGTGCTTGGACGTTGCAAATTCTTAATAACCATCAAATATCTATTTAAATACAAATTACATGCAAGTTAACTGTACATTAGAAGCTTCTTTTTCCCCCACTGAAAACTTTGAATTTATGTGCAGCTCTGTTGAAGAATAAAAAAGTTTACACAGATTTGTGTGGTTAATCGTGTTTTTTATTTCTTCGCATAATACAGTGAAACTGCCATTCGAGAATTCTAACTAGGAGACCTTTGTGTTTCGATCCTCGGTTGTAAGATCAGTCGAACTGCGAACAATCCTTTGTAGTCTGTCGTCAAGAAAATATTGGTAAAATACTCACTTTTCTTGCTTATTATTTTGGGCCTCTTGGGTGACCCCCTTCATTTTTCTACAGATAACCCTATAAACTTGTCCTTCTGTCCCTTGGTTTTTTTTAGGAATCTGTAATTAGTATCCACACAAACTCTGGCTTTATTGTATAATTTCTTTACAGAACGCACGTGATTTATTAACAGATTTTGCTGTCCAAACTGTAAATTAATTGTTCACATGCAACAAATTAAAATGTCTATTTCAGTCTATTTATGAATATCTTGTAAATACACTTTTTTCATAATGAACGATGAGCTAAACATTCACTCCTATTTAAAATAATAAAATTTTACAATAATTTTTGGTAATATCTTTCTGAGGTACAATGTATCAAGACGCTCTAAATGGTCGGTTACCTAGGTGATGACACTAACTGTCATCTGTGTTGGCTTTGCAGACAAAAGGACGTACATGTATTAATTGTACTAAATTAAAATAATAAATTCAGAAAATAATAAAACAAATTCCACAATTGCATTCATCATAAGCTCGGATAGTTTTAACCATGATAGCCAATCAGTGGGGGAAACAATTTTGTTTAAATCAATATATATATATTTTTTCAGCAATTATATAATTTTTTGGTAGGTATGTAATTACCAGTTAATATACACAGAAAAAAAAATAGAAATCTAACAAATAAAATGTTGAAAAAAATTGTGAAATTTGCAACATCACAGATTCGGGTTCAGTTGTGCAAGTCTTTTCAGACTTTAATGAAACTAACATTCTCGCAAGATTAGATAACGAAACTAATAACTTTCTTATAACTAGTTTGTCATGAAAAATAATAATTTAATTCCACCACACACACAGATATTAAATGTCACATAAAAGGCTCCATATGAATGTTTACCTGTATGATCTTGTTTGAATCAATTATGATACAACTAACCCGGCTGATATCATGTACAAAGAAAATTACTAGTCTGGATTTTAAACGAAAGAAACATTGCGTTAAATGCCATTGCAAACCTATCCTTATTCTGTTGATGGACACCAATCAGCCAAACTGGTTTTATAATTTTGTTTACACTTAACAATTTAGTAATAAGTTAGGAAGAAAACACAAGAAAGTGTAGATTCGTAAATCCTTGCGGCGTGTGAAATGCTACTACACTAAAATTAGTCAAAAGAGGGTCGCTATTTAAAAGGACAGACGCCATCTTGAAAAATTAGCAACTGATGGACCGGCAGTGGAAAATTGCTCTACTGAACGATCGATATACCGAACAAAATTTGTGGATCTCTTGATGTTCGTTATAGCGGCGTTCCACTGTACTTGGCTGAATTCATATATTTTTTTCCATTGGACAGCTTTAGATCATAGGAGATTTGTTTTAGTCCTTCTTGTCTGCCTTTTCCTTGATGTATTCCTTGTACTGCTTGTCTGTGCCAAAGATCTTGTCCCACCAGGTAAAAGTGGAAGAGTAATTGCCGTTGAAGTTCATGTGGTGGAAATCGTGGAATCGGGCACCTGGGTTTGGGGAAGAACAGAGAAAAGAATTGCTCAAGATTGCAAAGAGAAAAATTAAGTCTCTATTGAATTTGGATTAGTGTTGACGAAGTCCGTTTTTTTATGAAATAATTCTGACAAGATTTTAGCTTCTCATTAAAGTACACAGGGAGAGAATGTTCAATGTTTTATTAAATGGAAAATGTAAAAATTAAAATCAAGACAGATCCTACTTTGTTTAATAATAAGATTTAAAAAAAACTGTTTTCATGTAGGTCAAACAACATTACTTATGTTACAGGCAATAAACCCCATGTGTATTGTATACGTCATCCATTTCAAATCGCTACCTAAAGCATAAACAAATTCAACGGATGACGCAGTACGGATAGCGCAATGCGCAATATGGACACATGGATGTTTGCGTGTTGCTTTTCGTACTTTAAGTGCTTTGTGCGCACTACGCTTGATGGACACATGGATTTTTGGCCTAAGACTAGTGTGAGGAGGCGTTCTTAGCTGTTATTGTTCAATTGTTATAAGTTGTTTTGTCTCTCTCCGCTGAACGGTGGCGCCCTTTATTTTAACATAATGTTCATGTAAAAGTTCGATGACCCAAGGCTCCTTACTGCCTGCACAATCTTTCACAGGTGAGAACGTCAATTTTTGACTGATTATTTGAACCTAGATTTTGGAGATTACACATTAATGATACTTGTCCATTATTATTTCCAGTTTATCCGCTTGGGTCAATAGCTCATGCCTATTGTACTTTTTATGTAAAACGTGGTACCAAAAAGTGTTATTTTGGAGTTTGGAAACTTGTGTCAAAAGTTTAGCGGTGACAGTTGCCGTGCGTTGCGTTTCTGCCAGAGCACAATATACATGTACGTGCTGTACGTGGTGATTTGTGGAGGCAGTTGGCTTGTTGTGCGCGCGTGGAATAATAATTTAATTACAATGTATACATTGCTGGTTGTGGTGGGTTGCATGGATGTCGCTATGGTGCGCTGGACTTTGGGGGAATGGGCGTGTATTTTCTGTGTATGTGAATGAGTGCAGCTGGGCCCAGCGATGTGTGTTTGTGTCCCATACCCCTCCTGCCTAGCGTTTCTGTGGCATCTTTGCGACCTACATAATCTGGTATATTTAATTATTGAGAAATTGATGATGACATTTGTTGAAAGGAATGTTTATTGGAAAAAGGAGACAAATTAAGGTACAACAAGTTGGATACAGTAATACTATAGTCACTCTTAATTTTATTAATGTGCATTTTAAGTAATTATACAGTCACTTTTAGTTTGTTGATATTCTTTCAAATGTCAGTCATATTTGTTCATGTATTACAATTTGTCTAATTAATTATCTTGTCTTACTGCCTGCACAATCTTTCACAGTTTGTGCAGGTATCCCCCAGACGGCGACAATAAACCCGGCCCTGGCTGGAGAGAGACCCCAGAAAGAACCTGTGCTTTGTCCTCTCTTTCACCGGGAGTAACCGCGGCCCCGGATCTAGCCTCCCCTTACAACTGGCGTAGTTGGCAGGATGGGATTTTGAAGCTTCTCCAGACAGGTTGCAGGGCATACTCCGTCAGTCTGTGGATTTGGTTACCGGTACCAGAGTCAAGTTTACTGTGGACTTCACGTCGTCACTTGTCCTCGTGTTGAAGAGTGCTCTTCGGACAATGTATATTAGGCTTGTCGACAACAACTGAAGATAAAACTGTTGTGGACTTAGTTTTTTTCGAGCAGGACTTGCCAGTTTACATCAGCTTTGGAGATTTGATAATTGCAAAACAAGAACAGATTATTACGATTGAAATTTCTGGACTTAGCATTTTTATTCTGTCAAGCAAGAGTGACCAGTTTACATCGGCTTTGGAGGACCGCTAATTGCAAGGCAAGAACTAATAATTTTAATCGGACTTGTCGTTGTTGTTGGGGATCTACTGCATTACAGTTCTCAAGAACAGTGTTGGAAGTCCTACAGTCAGAAACTGATAGGTGCAGCTGAGAGACCTGTTGTTTGGAAATATTTGCTTTGTGTTTTTAGTGTAATTCACACTCTTTTACATAATTCTTTTAATTGAGATTGAGGTTGTACTTTACACCGATCATTTGTTTTATATCTGGTGTTTATAGAAATTTGTGTATTGACATACTACGTGTTCCGAAGTATTGTCGTGTCAATAGACTGGTGTATTGTTGTATTGGATGTTCCTAAATATTGTCATATCAATAGGCTTGTGCCCGGTACAGTGAAAGGTTTTGATATGGTGTATAGTGTATAACACTCCATCAAATTGGTTGGTGGTTACTGTGTAATTGGCTGAGGCTGTCAGTCAGAGTGTTATACTGTACTATGTAACGTTTTACCGTAGTGTGAGGAAACCACTTACATTGTGTATTTTGATAGACTTGAGTACCTTGTATTAATATTTTGGAAACAGGCATATCAGATAGCACTATGGCGGCATACATTAAGATCCAAGGGGACGGCCCCACTGTCCACCAATTCCCCCTGGACGAAGATGATGGCACCCTCAGTTTGGCTGTACTCCAGTCCCAATATCCCTCAGCTACGGGACTGTTATACCCAGACGGCGACAGCAAAGTAGTGGTCCCAGCCCAGGAGGAAATTATAAAGCCGCCCAAAGAAGGATGGGGAGAACACACCTACTCTGTTCTTCTTCCAGAACAGGCTAGTTCTCAGAAAGAGGATTCTACTATTCTCGACATTCAGTCACAATTGATGAAGCTGCTTCTGAAACCTCAGTCTCAACTCGTCATGACCCCCGAGAGGAAAATCTCCACATTTGAAGGGAAGGTTGGAGAGGTCCGCGAGTTCATCACTAGTATGGAGAATGCCTTTAAACGCTACTCCATTCCCGAGGATCAGAGAGGTGCCTTTCTTCTTGATTATCTACGCGGCGGTCCGAAAGCTGAAGTTAAGGCCCTCCTAGTGGAGAAGAAGACTGTCGACGAGATAATGGCGTTCCTACGCGAGTCGTACAGTGACAAGTTAGCTGTTGGTGAACTGCAGCGGATGTTTCTTGAGCGGAGACAGAAGGGTGGAGAGGCGATCAGAGACTATGCGGTCGATATCGAGAAGCGCTTCTTGAGACTGACACGCCGGGACCCAAAGCTCTACTCAACTCCAGACTCGACGCTTGCAGAACAGTTTATAGAGGGCATCGAAGATCTCTACCTTCGCAACTCGTGCCGGGATCAATATGAACAAGGCACTATGGAGACGTTCAGAGAGCTACGGGAGTATGCAATTAAGCGCCAGGGACGAGAGGAAGCCCGGAACAATGCCAGCAGTGCATTCAACGCCGCAATGCAACTCCCTGGAGGCCCTCGCCAATCTACATCACCTGACCAAAGGGCATGTGACGAGATGATGTCGGCATTCAGAGAGATGGCCAACCAGGTAGTCGCGACAGTCCGGCAGATTGCCCAACCCATATCAAGCCGTGCTCATGGGCCACCAGTAAGCCAGACTTCATATGGAAGGGATAGACCCCGTGGCTGCTTCCGTTGTGGTGAATTCGGACACATCGCTCGCCACTGCAGACAAAGTTCCGCCCCTCAGTGGCCAAGGCGTGACCAAAAGTACTATCAGGGCCAGAGTTCAAACATATATCGACCACAGCAGGCCCAGTTTGCCACTCCCCCAGGTGTGGATATATCCTTGGGCTCTAGTACCCATCAGAGCGGTCCCCAGGACACACTTCCCTTCGGTACGACACGAGGATCACGCGAGCAGAGACAGACAAACCAGACAACCACTTCGAGCCAGGGAAACTTCCTCCCTCTTCTGTAGTGAGCCATACGGCAGAGGTTGGAGTAGATGGCTCAACAGGAGTGCTAGGATCCAACTTCCTTTCAAAGACTGTGGGTGAATGTTATTCTGTTCGAGTTAAATTTGGAGGAGTACCAGTTAACTGTTTGCTTGATCCAGGATCACAAGTTACTACTGTCGGTGAGCATTTTTTCCACCAGTGTTTGGAGCCCCAGGGGTTTAAGCTACAGGGTATTCCAACGACATTTTCCCTGGTATCTGCAAGTGGTGCCCCCATCCCATACGTCGGCTGTTTTGAGACAGATGTATCTGCGCTGGGGCACAATGTCAAATCAAGGGTAGTTTTGGTGATCAAGGAGCAGTGGTCGGC